>BCLH01001760.1:57240-70963 GCA_001602315.1 Zoysia pacifica | reverse complement strand
TATAATATATACTCCCTCCATTTTAAAATATAAGTATTTTTAGATTAATCAAAGTTAAACTTTTATCACTTTTGATCATTAATAATGAATAATTAATGATATTTTATCATATAAAAATTATATTTTTTGAATTTATCATGAAACAAGCTTTCATAAAAATCATCTTTTTATATTAAAAATTATGTAATATTTTAAATTTATTAGTAAAAGTTAGAAAATTTTGATTTTGACTAAACTTAAAAATACTTATATTTTGAAACAAATGTAGTATGTTTGATCTTTTTTCTATGTCTATGTGCGATCTAGAATGGAGCATCCTCTTTTTTTGTTACTAATAAGTATAAAATGCTATATATATTTTTCTCTATTTTTATATTTTTATTTATTATGATCATAATTTTTTTATCATTTATCTTATTAAAAAATACTTTAAATATATAAAATTATAAGTCATACTTCAAATACTATTAATGATAAGAGAAATTATAATGAATATATGAATTTTTAACATATTTTTAATAAATTAAAATATTAAAAATAAAAAGTTAACAATGACAAAAATTGAAACAATAGAAAATATCGTCGTAAAGTAAAAAAAAGGTTGGGCTGGGATTCAAGCTTGATCATGCAGATAGAGCTGCTGTAGATGTCCAAACAGACCGCTCGACACGACACGGCCCGACCCATACCCAAAATGGCCCGAGACATTTAATTTTGTGCCAGCCCGGGGCGTGCCGTGCCAGCTCATAGGCTCAAGCCGACGTTAAACTTTTACCGTGCCGGGCCGGCCTGAAAGCACACCAGCCCACCAAAGCATTTCGGCCCACTGGAGCACGACGGCCCGCAACCAGAGATTTTCAACAAATCCCTAATCTTCTCCGTAGTCATTCACTGCCGCCTCCACGCGCCATGGACGTTGCTGCCTCCGAAGTCCTCGTTTTCGCGGGCGACCGAGGCGAGGCTAAGAGCTATAGAGCTGGGCGGCACCGACGAAGGAGGAAGCGCGGCGAGGCTGCGCAGGCGTAGGCGAGAGCCGGCGATGCAGGCGCGAGCGGAAGTCGGCGGCAAGATCTGGCAGGGCAAGACGGCGGGCGCTCACGAGCTCCATCGGAAGGGCGCGCGCGAGCTCCGACGACAGGGCTTGGGCGAGCTCCGACGGCAGGGTGGTAGGGCGAGGTGGCATGCGGGAGCGGTGCGATGGGCTGGGCACTGAGGGAGAGGAGTGGAGGAGAAAAGTTTTACATGCCTCGATTAGGGTTATACTAATGGGCTGTTAATGGGCCGTGCCGTGCTGGGCTAATTACAGGATTCACCGGGCTTCTTATTTAATGAGCCGTGCCGTGCCGCCCAGTGGGCTGAGACTTAGGCCCAAGCACGGCCCGAGCTGCGTGCTTCGGGCCGGCCCAGCAAGCACGGCCCATTTGAACGTCTATGCTTCCAACTACCACGGGCAGAATAAAAACCACAGCCCATGTGGACCCGGAAAAGCCCGCTGGCCCAATACTCATAGAACTGGGCCTCCACGGTAGGTGCGAATATTCTACGGACTTCCGGCGAAGAGACGAGACGATTCAATGACACAGAGCGCTTCCTCCACCACCAATCCAGCACAGGCCACACGGAGGGAGGGAGGGAGGAGGGAAGAAGATCCTGTCGTAATCCGCATCCTCCCCTCCCGATTCCCGCGGCCTCTGCCGCGCTACGGCCACCTACCTCCGCCACCCTGTCCGCGTCTCCGTTCGCGCGGGAGGACGGAGGAGGGAGGGAATTGAGCTGAGGAGGCGTGCGGCGTGGTGGGTTCCTCCCCAATCGTGAGGTGCGATTCTTTGTTCCGGCTATTCCCCGTTCTTGCGAGCTCTCTTCCTGCCGCCGTAGGCTCTGCACGCGTCTAGTGAGTAAGCTTAGGTTCCGTGCTTAGCCGTGTAGCTGCCGGATGTGGGTGGCATGACTTTCCGGGCTGCTTCTGGTTGGCCGTCGGCCATGATGCGCGGTCTCTTTCTCACGGTAGCGCTAGAAAGGGGATTTGCTTCTATTTTTATTGCCTACTTCGTGCTTTTAGGTGGTATGTATGGAGGTGTATATTATTGTGCACGGATCCTTAGAATCGATTAGGAGTATGGATTTCAGTATAGTGCTTGCATACTCAAAAAATATGTCATTTTGTTGATACAGTATAGTGCTTCATGCTGACCTTTTCCCCTTCCTTTATCAGGAAGGCCACTTGTTCGGCATAGCTTAGCCGTGAAATTAATGTACATATAGGATAGAAATGGGATTCGAAGAAGACCGTAGTAGACCTTCTTGGGGTCTGGGTGGCCTCTACGGGGAACAGCTTGCAGGTCGGCCAGTGTACAGTGATGATGTAGCTGCCAAAACTAGCATCGTTGATTCTTCAGCTTGTAAATTACATGAGGGCGTTGATTCAAGCCGTAGTTTTCAATTCCGGTGAGTTTCTAGAACCTACACACCATGAGTAGTAGTTTTCATAGTCCATTTAATTTTGCTTCACTTAATTTGTTGTTTGTTTGTGTTTGCAGGAGACTATGGCAGCAGCGACCACCATGCCTGAAGCCCATCCACTGTAGTCTGTCATGTATGTATACAGTACCAAACAAGATTAGTATGTATTTTAGCTTAGTATCGTATTTGGTAACATCACTGTTCATGTGAACCAGGCGATAAACACGTTGGGGAAACTATTGCTAATGTTATCACTTCCCTCCCTTTCATTGCTCTGGGGCTGCAGGCACCAAGGCGAGTACACACCTGAACTACTATCGTCAGTCACTTGATTTTCTTTGACAGTAAAAGAATAAGTTCATTGCTAATTGTCTTTTATTTGATTTTCTTTGTTTGCTACCAAGTATGAACTAACAATCGTTTGCCAGTTCTGCAGAAGGAACTTGAACACTTCACTTTACGCAAACTCATTAATTGGAGTTGGAATAGCTTCTAGCTTGTATCATACTTCACGAGGAGATATAAGAAAATATTTGAGATGGGCAGACTATACAATGATTGCCACTTCGACATTGGTAAGTGAAACGTTTTTGTTATATTATTTTTGAAGTTTAATTTATGCTCTTGTCCCTTGGATGCATATACATTCAAATTAACTGGAAAACAAGTGACCAAACTGGGTTTGTTTTTCTGAATTTACCAATACTATTTACCGGTCTGCCGCTTTCATGTTTGAAGCTATCTTAGAACATAGGTATTACTAGACAATCAGAATGGTTAATCTCTTGGGTAACCTGACAAGACATTTTCATGCAGTGTTTAACAAGAGCACTTCGGGATGAAAATCCAAAATTTCTAATGGCAGCATCAACATTTCTCCTACCATTTCAACCCCTGATGGTTTCGGCAGTCCACACTGGGATAATGGAGGCAAGTGCTCATGATGTCTTCTCGTGTCTACAATGAACACTCCTTAAATGTAGCTACATTTGTGTTCATATACTATTCTTGTTTTATTTATCTCGTTGTTTTCTTGGTCCTTTCTAACTTGATCAATTGTAATTTGTAAGTCTCTTCTTCTATCTTAGGTTTCATTTGCTAAAAGAGCATCCATGGACCCAGAACTCAAAATGGCGCATAACCTACACAAGATGTCGTCGCTACTGGGAGGTGCATTGTTCATTGCTGATGATGTCTTCCCTCAAACGTCTTACCTCCATGCAGCTTGGCATCTAGCTGCAGCGTTGGGCGTCAGCACATGCAACAAGCTTCTTGAGTGAAGTGAACATACAAGGCAAGAGTAGAAGGCGATCTTCTTCCTAGGTGGCCACTTTATTATCAACAAGCCATTGATACTAATTTATCAACCTGTCGACATTTAGGCACGACATATGGTACATAGCACTGAACGTTGGAGAAACCCAGAGACAGAATACCGCACTTGAAATTAGATCTAGGCACGAGTTCATGCCCGCAAATTTTATATTACACTCCATTGTTTGTATAAATATATGTAATTAGAATCGCATTTTCTTCTGGAGTTATCTTTGTATATAAAGAAACATTGGTTTATCGCGTTAGTGTGCAAGAATTCACACGCGGGTGTAGAGTGCCAGATCGGTGAAGAAAAAGGCCCAAATTGAGAGGTGCTTGAACGTTATATTGAAATAGCAGCAAATGCGTTCGTGCAACATAAATTTAGTTAGCCTCCAAATGACAAGGTTTTGATTTCAGCAGGAGAAGAAAGCAGACTCTGGTCCCTAGTAGGAGTTAAAGGGCTCTTCTTCCTCCCTGCTCCTTTGACCGAGCCTGCTGTTTAGTTTAGAGCTGTGTTCAATGATTGTGGTGGTAGTCTTTTTCCTTAATGCTATGATATGATATAATCTTGCTATGCCGATGATCTTGTCTCTATTTTTTTCTTAATATAATGAAGCGCAGCTTTCTTGTGTTTTCGAGAAAAAAAAAACATCTCACTTCAGCCTTCGGATGTCAATTTTGTTGATATTGGTGGAGCAAAATCAGCGAAGCAGTGGGCAGCACAGTTAGAAAAGGACTTAATTCGCTAATTATCTTAGGTGCATGGATTTTTCTTGGGCCGCTCCGAACCTGACCATGGCCTTGCTGCTAATGAGATCCAGATGTGGAATTTGACTGGTGCCAAGGGACTTTCCCTGTTAAACGGCCATGGTCGTGGAGAGGAACTCAGTGGTGTACTACCTCTGTTTATCAAAATATAAGTATTTTTAAGTTTAGATAAAATTAAATTATTTTAACTTTGATTAATAATATTTAAAAATTTACATAATTTTTAATATTAAAATATATTGTTTATGAAAGTTTATTTTATGATAAATTCAAAAAATATATTTTATATATAATACAATATACATTTGCTATTCTTTATCTTAGTGAAATTTTTCACTCAGACTCAATTAACTAGCTAACGACCAAGCCAACTGATCAAAACCGATCAGCGCACCCCCACGCCCCTTCCACTCGCGTCTACGACCCACGTCCACCAACCAACTTTTATTCATTAACTTACCTTCAGTAATTTTTTGTTATGATCATTTTAGTAATTTTTTGACTCTGTCAGTAATTTTCTTTTCTTCTATAATTTTCTTCGATTTCTTCAGTAATTTTTTTCATCAGTGCGGATCACGTCATTGCATTCAGTATTTTTTACAGTTTGGATGAGCTCGCAGTACCGCCACCATCGTCATTGTCATCGAAGAATCCCTTAACTTCCTCTGCCACCGGACATAAAAAATGAAAGAAAATAGACCCGACAGTGGGGGGGGCGTAGTGCGGATGGGACGGCGCCAGCCGCGATGGTGGTCACCGACGATGGACGGTGTCGAGGTGAGAGCATCTTACACCGAGAATTTAGCGCGGCAACAAAAAAGATGATGGCGGAGGCGAAGAGGCTGCCGTCGGAGCCAAGGGCGACAGAGGCGACGGGTCGTCACGTCAACGCAGTGGTGGGCGGCAACGAGGGCGCCGTAGGAGCAGTGCGAGGGCGAGGTCAAGTGCGCGGTTGTGGCGCGCGCTGGGTTGATTCGGATCTGGGTGAAAAATAGCAGGTTCCTAATAAAATATTATTAATTATTCATAATTAGTAGTTAAATAATAAAAGTTTGACTTTAACGAAATCTAAAAATACTTATATTTTGTAACGGAGAGAGTAGTAAATAACCTTAGGGTCTGGTCTTATTTTTGTATTTTAGCGAGAGCGTTTGTAATTAGGTGTATTGTTGTTGTTTTTTTTGTGTCTTTGCTTGTAACACTTCTATTTTATAAAGATATGCAGCTTATTCGATAAAAAAATATTTTAAAAATTTCATGCTCTGGTGTATGACTCGAGTGTAGGATTACCACTGTTCATCAGAAGAGGCTGCAGTACATTTATTTCCTCTTCATTTTCTTAATTTATTTCCTACTCTAAGTTTCAATTATCTGGTACTTTCAGTATTAATTTCAGAAAGGAAATAGGCAAAATGGTATTTCTGAAAGGGACTTCCACTCGAACTATAGCTATACCAGCATTGATTAATTTGCTAAAAAAAGCTTCTATTCCAATTACAGCTGCTAACCAAAACTGTAAAGTGACAGTGACATGCCTTGCTGAAATACATTCTCTAGCACATAACTGCTTCAATTCCAACAACACCAGACTCCTGATCAAAGCATAGCCAACCAAAAATGACTTACTCACCATGAAGACACTACCACCATATTTACTGGAAACTTCCAGGCCAAAGTCCAAATGAGGGATAATCGGAACTCCCGACCCGTCATCTGGGGGCTCCCCGTTTCCCCGCTGACAAAAAAGACCCCCCTACAAAAAAAAACTCATTCCAGCCACTGAGCCATAGATGGGTGCGATCCAACGACTGCTCGACCCCCGAACAATGGTGAAGGTGAAAAAAACCGCTTTAATTGCCTTGAACTATCTCACCCCTAGGGAAGAATGATTTCTTTGCCTTACCCCAGCACCAACCTGGACTTGGTGTCACTAGCGGGGCCTTGTCACCATGGAGTTATTGTAGTTTTTAATTCATGGGCCAGAGCAAAGTGGACTCAAGTGTTAAACAAATCCTCGACTGAAGACATTTGTTTAATTGCTTGTTACCATATTTTACATTCGGTGGAGCAATACGGAGCTGTACATCTAAGTGCACCTCATAAACCAAACCGAAGCAAAAACAACAGAAGGGCATTTATGTCATGATGAGGCGTGGAAAATTCAGTGTTCATACCTTCCTTTTGTGCTAATGATTTGTAGCTACAGCAGTGCAACTTGTCTTCTTCTCTCCCTCTATTTATTCTTCAGCACCTCTGCATTCAGCTGTCAGCTCTTGACTTCTGAAAGCACACTACACTACTTGAATGGGGCGATCACCATGCTGTGAGAAGATCGGCCTAAAGAAAGGTCCATGGACACCGGAGGAGGATCAGAAGCTGCTTGCCTACATTGAGGAGCATGGCCATGGGAGCTGGCGTGCATTGCCTGCGAAAGCAGGTGAGTTTGGGCAAACCAGAATTTCCACCCCTTTCAATGGAAACAAATCAAAAGCTGTAGAAGTTAGTGACAGTCCGACCAACATCTACATCATGCAGGATTGCAGAGGTGCGGCAAGAGTTGCAGATTGAGATGGACGAACTACCTAAGGCCGGACATCAAGAGGGGCAAATTCAGCTTGCAGGAACAGCAGACCATCATCCAGCTTCACGCTCTTCTTGGCAACAGGTGAGTAACAGTGAAATTATTTTTCACCAGATTGTTACAGCAACGATATCCCCAGAAGTTTACCTCAGAGCACTAACTGATCCTTTTGCTGCTGTACCATTGGTGTCTTCTCTGATTTCTTTCTGCGGAGATGAAGTGCAGTGTCTGTTTTTGTCAGACTGTTGTCAGTCATTTAGAGATAATTAACAAAGCATATGCATCAACTCCCATCACATCTGAAACAGAAAAGGGTTGTTACCGAATTTATAATAAGATAGACAGTGATGATTAATTAATTCAAGGCTCTAGTTATGGCATGAAATTTGCGCTCTGCAGTCACTAATTTATCACTTCATATCCCCCTCTCAGTTATTATGCATTTGTTATCATCTTTACTTTGTACTCCAACAAAGAACGTCAGAGTGCCATTTCAACACTTCCAAATCATAAGCTTGTTTCCTGGTCTCTTTAGGTGGTCAGCCATCGCAACACATCTACCGAAGCGCACCGACAACGAGATCAAGAACTATTGGAATACCCACCTAAAGAAGCGGCTGACCAAGATGGGTATTGATCCTGTAACCCACAAAGCCACCAATGGCACTCTCATGGGCACAGCAAATGACAAATCAGCCAAGGCCGCAGCAAACCTCAGCCACATGGCTCAGTGGGAGAGTGCCCGCCTCGAGGCAGAGGCACGGTTAGCTCAAGAATCAAAGATGCAAACATCATCTTCTGTGCCAACACCACCCATTTCGCAGTCAATTAATCTAACCACATCCGGTGCTTCTCCATGCCTCAATATGTTGCATGCATTGCAGTGTCAAAAGGCAGACCTGGAGTCACCCACCTCCGCATTGATGTTTAAAGGGTGCAAGAGTGGCATGATGCCAACCCCCACAACCAACATGCTAGAGATCTCGGAGAGCAACTCCACGGTATGGTATCAGAAAATTGACGAACTGGACATTGAAGAAAGCAATTGGCAGTTTCTGAGCAAGCAGCAAGGGTTGGTACTGGACAGAAAAGAGAGGACAGAAAACCCCATTGGCTGTGAGGAGCCATGGTTCACAGGAATGTCTGGGGTTGGAGCTGGTTTCACAGGCATGCTGCTTGATGAATCTATTGCGCATGACAGATCAGAATGCTGGGGTGAATCCAACAATGTGCAAACTGAGCACAGCAGCCAAGGATCAGATGAGGAGGAAAAGAACTATTGGAGTGGCATCCTCGGCATTGTGAACTCAGATCTGCCGATTCAATCTTCAACGTTGCTGTAGAAGAGTCCCCTCCAAATTTTTTAAGGAAGGACTTATCAGTAAATCCATTGCACCATCCAAACTCATAAAAGAAAACAGAAAAGCGCAAGAAATAATTGTCATAAGTGCTATAACAGTATGCTCTTTTTTCTGTCATGCATGTAAAAAATGAAGTAACTAGCTATTGTATGGATGTAGTGAATAAACCATGTTTCTTTCTGCCAGTATCTTTTTTATTGGTCTAGCACTGGAAATTGCTGTATGTTAGCCATCAGGAACTCAGCAGGGACACAGCAATTAATGTCCCAAGGACTTTACAGTTGTTAGTTCAACGCCCAAGTTGTCTGTCTCCCTCTGTATGAAATCCAACCCAGAAGTATTAAACAGAATAGTAAAGAGCAAGTTCCAGCCCTCCTGAAGTCCTACTGTGACTTTGTTTTTAAGTAAAAGAAGGTAAAATATCACTTTAGTAAAAAGCAAAATTTACAAGTTATTTCAGAAGTCCAATTTAATATTAATATTTTTTCTTTAAAGAAAAAATGTGCCAGCTTGTGTTGTTAATAAAATGTTAATCCCATTAGACTGTGACAAATAATAAGATTTGTTGTTCTGGAAACATTACCTCAAAGATGAACTTTTATGAACTACAGTAATAAAAACCACAAAAATACAGGTTTTTTTTTGGCAGAAACTAACGGCCAGAATAATAGTATGATACAGAGCTGTCTAATTACAGTACAGGAGAACCACAAGAAAATGCTGAAACTTTGTAATGAGAATTAACATAGGGATAACATGTGAACAGACCAAATAAACGGATTAGGAAAAAGACGAAACACTGACCTCATTTTGAAGGAAGAAAGGACAGACATGGCCCCATCGAATTAAATATACGACTTGCATTATTGAGACCATAGTACAGGTTCTTCATTCTGCACATGGTCTTTCAAAACAGATCAACCTCTCATACCAGTGGAAGATTGTTACCATTTGTTCAACACCTTCATTGCATCCCTGAAAAGAGCACTATGGTGGTCATCATAATTATGTAAAACTTCATTTTTTCTTTTAGAACCTGCGATGAACGTTTCAATAGGAAACTGTAGTCTGTAAACTTCGTCCTTGTCTCAAGAAGCAATGTTTTTGAATCATTATCTATATGGTAGACGCTAATTAAAATTTATAATTGTGATAAGCAGCTGTCTTACATTTATATTCTGTACACATTGACATTTTTGCTTCTAACTTTGCCAATTTTCCATCTGTAATTTAAGCGGGTTCTTTCTTCATATCACATACTCCACCTATGAGTAGCAGGATATTCTTTCTTCATATCACATACTCCACCTATTGTAGCAGGATAGCAAAGCACCTTGGCAACGTAAGTTCAGTCTATTCTCCATAAAATCATAAATTGTCAAGGCATTTTTACTATCAGCTACACATTGGTGCCTTTAAAAGCCTAAGTTGGATATGTCCAAATCATCTCAAGCAATATCAGACAAGCTTTCCCATGATTGGCGCCACCCCTGACCCCTCTCATGCATTGTCATTGTGGACCTGATTCATTCTTGTATGGCCAGGAATACATCCTAGCATGCACATCTCTGATAACCTTACAGTTGAACAGGCCACCTTTTAGTAGGCCAGCATTCTAGTCCATAATAACATCTCTGGCCAGGCTGCCTGGCCATATAACTTATCTTTTAGAAACCCCATGAAAAAAAAAAAAAAAAGAATTGGATTACCTGCAAAGAATCTTTTAAAGGAAAAGATGGCACCTCATTCATTGTAAATATTATAGCATGCACAAATATTTCTAATTTTTCCATAATTAATTGTAAATAATACATAGTTGCTTGACAATACTAACAGTAACAGAAAGTATCCAACAGAAATTCATGGATGTTTCAGCCATTACTGCTTCCAGAGGTTGCAAGTCCACAAGATTTAGATGACAGGTTTTTTTCTGAACTTAAAGATTCAAAATCATCATCAATGCAGAAACACATTTGCTACTGATTTCTATGCCAAAAGAGGCAGCAAAATCTAAGTAGTTGTAACAAAGAAGGGTAAAACAACAAAACTCTACTTAAAATTTTAAGATTTTCTTTCAGGCTTTCATGATTGAAAATCACCATAGTGTAGAACACATTAGCTAGCCTATTATTTCCATACAAAATAGCCTCAAAACACTTAGTAGTTAAAACAAAGAAGGATACAACTGTCCACACAAGGCGAAATATTCCATGCGTTAGGCACCACATGAATGCACAATAAGCTTGTTAAGGCTTCCTTTGGAACGCAGAAATTTCACAGTAATCATTTCAATTTGATAGGAAAATGTAGGACTCAGAAATTTTCTCCGCAATCAAAGGGGACCTAATAATCAAAGACAGCGGCTGAAAAATAATAGACACACATCTCACTATATTTTACTCCCAAGTAACCAAGTTTTACATTACTCTAAACAAATAAAGCTACCATAAAAAATCCTTGATAAGAAACAAACTGCATATTCATCATTGTGCTATGCAGCCAGGACATGTCTAGATCTATGACAAGATAATACTCCCTCCGTCCCCTTTTAGTTGTCATCCTGGGTGTGGGCACGAGAATTAAGAGGATGAAAAAGGTGGGATGTGCTGAAAACAAAGAGGAAAGCGACATAGATAGGGATGTATTAGAAATAGAGAAAGGTGTATTGGGAAGCGAGGATGATAAGTAATTGGGGATGGAGGGAGTAGCACAAAACTGTAACGTTTTGGCAAGTTTTACGCGTGTGTGTGTGTGGGGGGGGGGGGGGGTGGGGGTTGTGTGGAGTACGTCAGTATAGTACTAGCGCCGTATGATGTATATAGTACAGAATAGGAAGTATCCTAATGGGCATATGACACAGTTATGCACTTGCTAGTTTATAGATAACAATTTTATTTGACCATGAAACTTACGGTAGTCCTACTGTGGTAAATCCTAGGATGTAGCTTATCTCAGATACAGCAGCACATCGGTAAGGCCAAATGTGATAATGAAACCTAATTTGGTATTATTGGACAGAATTTTTTATGAACTTCAGATTACAGTCATATAGAGATTTCTAAAACAGCTCTAGGTCTTCGTTTTTTGTGAGGCCGCACATATAAATGATACAATTCTGCTGACTGTACCAATGGATGGACTCCAGCTCAATCCATCAGGTTATCTTCATCTGCTTAAGCTCTGCCTTTAGCCCAGCCTCCATCTTCTTGTCCACGTTCTTGCAAAACCCAGGGTAAGGTTCATAACCGAACAGCTTGTTCAATATCTGGATAACACATATTAATCAGCAAGAACTAAGTAACATCCATGACAAATCTAGCTTCGTGCCTTTTCATTTTGTTCCATGTATCATGAATGCAGATGACTGAATAAACCAGGCATATTTATGCTCATGTGTACCTGCAGGAAAATGAGGAACGGTTCCATCAAGAACACCTCAGGAAGCTCACTCACGGTCGGTCCCTTCTTCTGCAAAAATTGAAGAGAAACCAAGCAGGAAATCAAACAGGAATTGAGGTGCGTATAAGCTTGCCAAAAAGGACGTGTAAGGAAGAAGTCGAAATGATGAATTCGAATCTGCGCTTGCCTCAAAGAGGCCGTGGCCAAGGAACTGCCATGTCCAGCAAAAGAGCTGCGTGGCGATAACGAGTTTCCACGAGCGCGCGAACCCTAGGCGCTCGGCAAGGGCGCCGCTGGCGGCCCAGGCGCCGAGGAAGAGGAACCCCGCTAGCGCGCCCGCGCGGCGGTCCACGATGAAGTAAGCGACGGCGTAGGCGAGCGCGAGCACGAGCGCCGGGTCCAGCGGCGACGGCAGCGGCAGTAAGTGGAGGATGAGAAGGTTGGTGAAGAGAATGGGCCAGGACAGCAACGCGTGCACCGCAGCGTTCACCGGGTGCCGGTGCTGTGATCGGAAGAAGGCGAACTGCGCCTCCAGGTCCAGCAGCCCGCGCCGACCAGCCTCGTGCTCCTTGGCCTCCACCATGGGCGCGTCCGAGAAATCTGGGATCAGGGGCAGATTGTTCGAGGCCGCAGGCTGAAAAAAAAAAAAGAACCTAGGGTCATAGGCTAGACACACTCGTTATAGCCAATTGATTATATATATATTTTATTAGTTGTATATAATGAAACAAATTGAGAAAATATAATGTTTATTTGTCTACATGAATTTAACCTTTATAAAATAAAGTTAAAGAAAATAAATTATTTTAATATTTAATTTGTGTATTCACACTTTAATAATATTAATTTTAACTTTATAAATCCTAATTTAATTTAATATATATTAATATAATTTAAAATTAATTAATTATTCACTAATACAATCATTAACATGGCTCTTATTAGTCTGGCTCCGGAAAATGGAACTCAAATCCATTTCTCGAGTGCTAGGCGCCCACGCGCATGCTTGCATGCGACCGGCCAGGCCTGAGGTGGGTGCAGGCATCCGAACACACTGTGACTGCATGCCGGCAGCCTAAGCAGACGGAGGTCACGCAACCAATCAGTTCTTAAAAGTCAAATAGTTCCTCTATTTTAAATTATTAAATTGTTTTTACTTCTCAACCACAATTTTTTCTTTTCCTAATAAATTTTTACTCTATCTCTCTTTCTTATTTTTTGAACATCTTATCTTTTTAATTTTTCTTTATTTTCGTGCTCACATTCAAAATAACTTACTCTCTCCATTTATAAATATAAGTTTATAAATATAAGCCATTCTATCATTCAAAATTTGTTTTTCAATATATATCATTCTCACTTCCCAATACACTTTTATTCTTTCTAATACACTTTCTCTCTTTTCAATAAATCTCTATTTTTATCTCTTTTCTTCTCGTTTTTCTCCTCGTTTTGTGTGTACCATATTTTTTACTTTTTCTTAATTCTCGTGTCTAAAACTAGAACTAGAACGACTTATAAAAGTGAACGGATAGAGTATAAAAAAGAGTCAAATAGAGTCGAAAAATACTAATGCAAAGTTTGAGAGCTGACAAATACCATCCGATACTTGTTTGAGTTGATAAATATTACTGATGTAACATTTAACTGACAGAAGGACTGAGAAGATAAGAATACCTCTAGTTTTGAGGAATGGTTTGAGTGAGTTACCGATTTTACAGACAGGTTCTAACATAAATTTTAAGTAATTTAAATCATTTTTTGCAAACAAAATATCATGACATCAACAGTTTGTGTTAAACAGCAATCTAGATTACTTTGTACAAATATATATATA
>BCLH01001760.1:27646-53940 GCA_001602315.1 Zoysia pacifica | reverse complement strand
TTTATTCATAATAAAATCCTGATACCGTGAAATAAATATGAGAAATAAGACATAAAAGATGCTTCTGCTCCCAAGTAATAGTGCAATGTGCACCAAACAAGCTCAGAAAATTGCTCCTGTTTGTACTGATTTCATTAAGACAATTGCTTTTGTCCAGTATCTAACATGTGGGCATATTATATATTCTTCGATGTATAATAGCCTAGGTGGCTCGTAAGTTAAGTCCTCCATCATATTTCACTTCTACACTTCATTTCTTCAGGAGATTGGTCCATGGTAAGCTTTTCCATTTTTCTGATAGAGTTTTTTTTTCTTAATTTATTTAGGTATTCTCAGCTTTTGGGTTTGTCCACAAAATAGCTACATTCGAGAAAGCTGCTGGTTTCCAGGTAACACAGTTCTTAATTTGAATTGCATATACATTACTCTGTTGTAAATTGATCTTAACAGTAGTACTTTTCACAGGCGCTTATCCAGTATACTGATGCACCGACTGCTCTTGAAGCGAAAAATTCATTGGATGGAAGAAGCATCCCAAAGTAAGGCATTCTAATATTTTGGGTTATTATGACCTTAAAGAGTTATCACTCGTGACTTTGTTTTTCAGGTATTTACTTCCTGAACATATCGAAGCCTGTCACATGCGGATAACATTTTCTGCGCACAAAGATTTGAATATCAAATTTCAGTCACATCGCAGCAGGTATAAGAAGGAATATGTTTTTAATTTTATTTTGTTGTCTCTTTTGTATTATATGAACAACTGTATACAAAGCTTAACTGTCAACCTTCTTACACTTTCTTTGGTTGAGCAGGGATTACACTAATCCTTATCTTCCTGTGAACCAAACTGCAATTGAGGGGATTGTGCAGGTATGCAAAACATATTCATATCCCATGCCACATTGCTTCCTTTTTGTTCTTTTTTTACTTTGTTGCTTATACAATGGAGGATTTGCAGCCAATAGTAGGCCCTGATGGAAAGATAAAAGAGCCCGAGAGCAATGTACTTTTAGCATCAATTGAGAACATGCAGTATGCTGTGACAGTGGATGTTCTTCACACGGTAAGAATGATCTAGTGCCTTGTTATTGATCTAAAATACCTAAATAAAGAAAACATTTGTAATATAACTTGTATAGTCACCTTAATGGCTAATTTCAGGTGTTTTCTGCTTTTGGAACTGTTCAAAAAATTGCAATGTTTGAGAAGAATGGTGGAATGCAGGCTCTAATTCAATATCCAGGTAGACCTTCCTTAACCGAACCTTGATCCATTTGAATATGCTTTGAGGGTCTGAAGCTTGATTTAACATATATATATGTTGGTGCTGTAATTTACTGACTGGCTTATAATTGCAAGTTGCTTAGACACTGCCGTGCACAGCTCATAATCATAATCCCTCTTTTGTGACATATAAGGTGTAGATTTTATTTAACCTTTATGTTCTACAGATTCATGGTGATTCCCTTTTTTTCAGTTGGTTTATGACCTTATTATTTCCTGTACCTGATCCAAATTTAGCTTTATAAGGAATGGAGTACTAAATTATTGATTATATAACCTAAATTTTTCTGTTTACACCATAAGTTTCGAAGTTTGGAAACGTCAGCAGAGAGGTGTCGGAGTTCGTGAAGGCTTAAAATGGACATCTGCAAGTTTCCACAGCCCTAAAGTTCTCTTTAGTAATTTCTTTATCATTATTTACCTTTTGCTATAAGCATATTCTCTTTCTTACTAGAGGGTTGCTTCATGGGTTTCTTTCTGACACCACTGTCGCTTTCTATGAATTTGACCAGTCCTGCCTTAGGCACATTTTCCAGCTTGGCATGCTGTGGTGTCTGACTGTCATTCATTAACTGGTTCTGTTATCAACATATCTTATCTGCTCTTCTGCTTTTGGAAATAGCAGTCCCATTTGTTGCTTGGTCAGTTTCTCTCTAGCTTGTGTGACAAATTTTCAGAAAGTGGGACAATCTAATGAAAGTCATCCTTCTTCCTTTTTTATCATTGGTGTAATTGTAAGCAGATTGCTTTGATCAGATGATAATAAGCTTGGAAGGTTTTTGCATCCTCACGGTGTTATATCTCTATCCTATTCCTTGTTTGCAAATGGAGTCGTGATTTCTATCTTTTTTTAGCCGACAATAATTGTAGCTTTAATATTCAGTATAGAGAAATTTAAAAGATACATATCACTCAAAACGCTATATCTGCAGATATAACAACGGCAGCAGTTGCTAAACAAGCTTTGGAGGGACACTGCATTTATGATGGTGGTTACTGTAAGCTTCATCTGTCATACTCTCGTCATACTGATCTCAATGTAAAGGTATATGTAGTAGTTTCAGGCTGTGTTAATTATCAAATAGTAAAGTTTTTTTATCTGATTGACTAATGAATTAACGAATGTAGCTGGCTCAATTAAGCAAAGTACACTTTCTCAACATTGTTTTACCTTATTTTTTACTATTGTCTGCTATGACCTTGTTCTAATCAGAAGCTTTTTTATTTTTACACTCAGGCGCACGATGATAGAAGCAGAGACTACACTATTTCAGACCCTAATGCACAATTGCAAGCTGCTGCACAAGCGTCAGCTGTAACCGCTCCTGCAGTGTCATGGCAGAACACTGCACCAGCTGCTCCATTTTATTCAAACACAACAGCAACGGCCCCTGTTGGACAAGTGCCGACCTGGAATCCTAACATGCAGCCAGGTGCTTTTGCACCTGCATCAACCGCCTATACAAGTCAACCACCGATGGCAAACTCCATGCCACACTATCCTGCAATCGGTTCAAGCTCTGGTGCCCTACCAGTGTCATTTCAAACCTCACAGCAGATGCCTCAATATGGCATTCCCCCTGCTGGTCCTCTACACGCACCTCCAGCCGGCCAACCAATGTACTTCCCAAAATAAGCTGGTCCCATCTGATATATATATATATAGAACAGAGGGAGGAGTCACTCCCTCTGTTCACAAATATAAATCATTTCTGAGCACGGAAATTAAGGGGAATTGAAAAAGTGTGATGTGCAGAAAATATGAAGAAAAGAAATAGAGATAGAGATTTATTGAAAATAGAGTGTGGGAAAGAGAGAAATATGTATTGGAAAATGAGAACGATATATATTTAAAAATAAAATTGAATGCTAGAATGACTTATAATTGTGAATGAGGTATTATCTGTGGATCTTGTGATCTGTGTGCTGTTTAAAATTTTGGAAGTGCAGTGTAACTCATGATGTAGCTTTTGTATCTCGCGAGCTACATGTGCAAGTATAACTATGCGAGTCGTTCCTGTAAACTGCCCGCCATTAATATTCATCTATTTAACTCTTCTATGTGTTGCATTGTTTTGTTTGGAATAGGTTCTTTTGATGCCTCATGATTTCTGGTATGCGTCGACTATTTTGTTCCTCTATTTCTCACCTTTCCTTGGAACGCAGTGGCCAAGTTGAGATCTCGAGCACAGAGATAAAATGTTGAAACATCTTAAACCTATTTCGATCAGTATGATGCATAAATTTGATCGGGGAATCATTTGGTAACCAAGTGAATATAAATATAGCTGGATGTGAAGTGTTACTCCTACTTTCAATCCAGGTCAGCTATCTCTATTATACTGATCCTACTAATAAACTTTTCCATTCTGCAGTACGGAAGATATTCCGTGCGTGCACCGTCGAGATTTTCCTTCAGGAACACAAACAGTCACAAGTTAGAGTCGAGCCATTGAGCAATCTGAACCAGCCATTTGGCAAAGCTGTCGTTTCCGACGTGGCAGCCAGCACTAGGGATGACTGACACCAGCGTCCAATAGCAACACGTCCTTTGATTACCCCGTATCCCAGCATCCGGATAACGCAGGATAAGAGCGGCGGCTCCTCTATTGGCTACACCTGTCCCGAACGGCATCTCGTCCGTCCGATCCTGCAGCGTGGTCGATCTCTGCCGTCCGTGACGGCCGGAGCCTCCTGACCACAACCGCTGCTCCCCGTCGGTTTAATACAAACCAAGCTGCCGTGGCCGGCTAAAACGAACGTGCTCTCGCTCCGCCAGCCCCCGTCAGCTCACTCCCCGGGAAAGCTAGCCAGCCATGGCGTCCGTCACAGCCCGCGCCCCGGTCGCGGCCCTGCGCCCTTCGGCGTCGGCCTTCCTCGGGTACTCGAGCCGCCTAGGCCGCTTGTCGTCGACGACCGCGACGACGAGGCGCAGCCTCAAGGCCGAGGCCAAGGGCGAGTGGCTTCCCGGCCTCCCTTCCCCCGCTTACCTCGACGGCAGGTCCTCCCATGGCGTTCTGTGACAGATTACAAACCAGCTCTTTCGCTAACGATGGCAGCTGACACGTATATGTGTATATACGCAGCCTCCCGGGTGACAACGGCTTCGACCCGCTGGGCCTGGCGGAGGACCCGGAGAACCTGCGGTGGTTCGTGCAGGCGGAGCTAGTGAACGGGCGGTGGGCGATGCTGGGCGTGGCCGGGATGCTGATCCCGGAGGTTCTGACCAAGGCGGGGCTCATCAACGCGCCGCAGTGGTACGACGCCGGCAAGGCCGAGTACTTCGCGTCGTCGTCCACGCTGTTCGTGATCGAGTTCATCCTGTTCCACTACGTCGAGATCCGGCGGTGGCAGGATATCAAGAACCCCGGCAGCGTCAACCAGGACCCCATCTTCAAGAGCTACAGCCTGCCGCCGCACGAGTGCGGGTACCCCGGCAGCGTCTTCAACCCGCTCAACTTCGCGCCCACGCTCGAGGCCAAGGAGAAGGAGCTCGCCAACGGTGAGTAGCTGTAGCAGTGACGGCACCGGTTTGGCTGATCAATTGCCACTGCACACAAGGCCGCCTTCCTTCTCTGAAACTAATCATCCGGTGTTGGTATTGCAGGGAGGCTGGCGATGCTGGCGTTCCTGGGTTTCCTGATCCAGCACAACGTGACCGGCGAGGGCCCTTTTGACAACCTTCTGCAGCACCTGTCCGACCCGTGGCACAACACCTTCATCCAGACGCTCTCCAGCTGAGCTCATGCATCGTTGGGAACATAGGCATTATACGTGCAACACCCTGAAAATGATCGGTGTCATTCCGTTTCTCTGGATCAATATGTGTATTAATTGTGCTGTTTGGTTTGTCTGGAGAAGAGGAAGGTTCAGTTCAGATCGTGTTGTAACGCATAGTGATTTGGTTGGAGACAGAGGGTTGAGGACTGATTGGTATGTACATTATTAATTAAAAGGACTGCTCTTGTGCTCTACTGCTGTTTGCGAATGCTTCAATTTAGGAAACAAAAATAGTATCACTATAAGTAGATTAAGGCAACAGGTTACTATTTATTAGTATTCATAATAATTGTTTTTTAGTTTGTACTGTTTATTATTAATATAGCACTAAATCTTATACATCCATTTCTTATCAACAATAATTATTAATTTCTTAGATGTAGTGAGATATTGGTGTCACGCTTCAACCAAATCCTGCCGCAATCTTCGCCGCCTTCACCCTGCCGCAATCTTCGCCGCTTTCTCCCTCGCCCGACTCGCCGATCCCGCAATCACCTTCAAAAAATCCGGTGAGTATTGGGAGCTGCCCGCGGAAGACGAAGCTGCCCTGTGGAGGCGCCGCGCCCGCCAGGAGTACGCCGTCGGGCGCCGGGTGGTGGAGCGTGACGTTGTCGTTGGCGACAACGCCCGTGCCAGTGTGCAAGCAGATCCCGAGGTTCCAGCGGGCCACGAAGTGCGCGAGCGCCACGGCGACGTCGCGGCCGCAGAGTGTGCCGATCACGTGCTGGCGCATCGTCGCCGCGGGCTCGGCCTTCCGCGTGATCACCACAGGCGGCTTGGAACCGGCGAGACCACAGCGGAAGTAGGAGCACAGGTGGCCGGAGAGGGCACCACAGAGCTGGGGGAGGCTGTGGCTGTCATGGCCAGGACGGCGGGTTAGTGTACACCGAGACGCTGAGGAAGTGGCTGCTCCGGGACATCGCCTTCGGGATTAAGCACTACTTGGTCATCCAGGTCAGGTTTGATGTAATCACACCTCGCCGTGCGACGACGCGGACGTGTTAATCTTGCTCGGACTGCAATGCTGCATCTTTTCCTTACATACCGCTCGTATTATGCAAGGAAAAAACTGATCTTTTTGCAGTTTCTGGATTTACGGTGCAATGGAGTGGCCGAAATTTTGATCTGCTTGCTTCCCTCCTGCTGCAATTCTCATCTTTTATTGTTTTGTGGAAATTTAGACTATTGGCTTGTTTGAAAAGAATTCAAGAATCTGTTTTTTTAGAAAGGACTTGGTTATTACTATGTTAGAATGCTTCTTTTTGGTTAAGTAGGAGTATGTTAGAATGTTTTGGGCGTTTGATAGAACTCGTGAGAGTGAAAAAAGAACTGGGCACCTGTTAAGCAGGAAGAGACGTATTCTTCTCCTTGCTGAACATTTTGTTGTTCAGAGAACTCATTGCCTGTGATCCTCTACAACAGCTCAGTGCTTCTGTGACTTCAAATATTGTCACTGATTTTTCCCCATGGAAAATTCTCTGCTTTCACAGTCAAAAGTGTAAGACTGCAGGTATTATTTTAACTGAGATTTAAAGTTCACAACACAGATTTGCTACACTGGAATGCCACAAATTCAGATATTGTCTCTGGTTCTGTTTTCAAAGATAACCACACTGATTCGCTATCCTGAAATGCCACAAGGTCACAACCTCAACCAAAACAAAACCATGCCATCTTGGCCATAGATTCCTGCTGTAATTATTCACAATTTGGCTTAACTAACGTACCATTCTTTATGTTTAAACAGCTTAATCAGGTAACTTATCAAGGCTGCGAGCCATTGCCAGAACAGAACAAGGTAGTTTGCCTCCAATTTTTCTCCAGGCCTTAGTCCAAAGAGGCCTCTTTATAACTCCTTTGCTTTTGGTAGAGCTTTATCTTGAGAGCGAAGCTCCCGAAGAATTTACTTTTGTTCCTGTCGGTGTTTCGTACACCGACACAGTAAATTTATACAATCGAACGGAGGATTTGCGTTTTCGAAATCGAATGGCCTAGTTTACAAGTGAGACTAAAAGGTTAACCTGGTTCGGGTCGCCTTGAGATGTAATACCCTACGTTCAGAGACGAGAGATTTATGAATCTCAAAAACACGAAAGTATAATACGGAAGGGTTTCGGACGGATCGAGAGTCCTAAACTCGTGTGGTGAGAGTGGTTTACAAGTAGTAATGTGTATTTTTTCTCTACGTATTGTCTTTCTCTTCTCTTCCTTGCTCTCTTTTTCTAAAGCTTTCTTAGGTGCCTCTTTTATAGGGTCGGACTTGAGTTGTTTTGACCGAACCATGGCTAGAGTGACCGAACCATGGTTTGAGCATCTTGTCGTCTACGGAAACAGATGACCTTTTAACAGGTGGGGCCACGGTCTTCAGTGGATCATGCTCTCTGGCGTTCGGGACAGACGATCGGCGCCCTCCGTTCGTACCTTTATTCACTATAGAGGAATAAAGGTTGCTTTATTGTTCAGCTTTATCGCCTGGTGGGTTGTTTCTCCTCCAGTCAGGTAGCTGCGAAATCTTTCGGAATGCTTATCTCCTCTGCGAAACTGTACGTTGTTAGAAATTTTGAATCGGCGTGATTGTTAGAGTAGTGATTGCTTTGTTGCGGTCGACGAGCAGGTCCCAACCGCTAGGGTCCCAATCGCTCGGGTCCCGCTTTAGGACTCGCTTGATCACATATGGTCCTTCTCACTGAGGGGGCAGCTTGTGGTGGTTCCTCTTGTCCTGCACTCTTTTGAGTACAATGTCGCCGCCGACTCTGAGGGCCCGACTCTTGACGTATCGAGCGTGTAGTCGTCGAAGGCTTTGCTGGTACTTTGTCGACCAAAATATGGTCACGTCGCGCGCCTCGTCCAACTGGTCTAGGGCATCCTGCCGCGCCTCTTTCGACCTCTGCTCGTCGTAGGCTTTGATCCTTGTGGAATCGTAGTCGAGGTCGGTTGGCAAAACGGCTTCGGCCCTGAACACTATGAAGAAAGGAGTTAATGCTGTGGTTCTGTTGGGGGAAGTTCGCAGGCCCCATAACACGGACGGGAGTTCTTTAGCCCACCGCCCAGCGGATTGCTCGACGTAGTCATAGATCCGAGGCTTCAGTCCCTGGAGCACCATACCATTGGCACGTTCCACTTGCCCATTAGTCTTCGGGTGGGCGACGGAGGCGAAATCGAGCCTGATATGATGCTCCTCGCAGAACTTCCAGAAGACGTTTCCGATGAATTGTGTTTCATTGTCCGTGATGATGGAGTTTGGGACCCCAAAGTGGAAGATGATGTCGCGGATGAACTCGACGGCTCGACCAGAGGTGATGCTAGGGGTCGGCTTTGCTTCGATCCACTTGGTGAACTTGTCAACCGCGATGAATAGGTGGGTAAAGCCTTCGGACGCTTTGCGAAAATGCCCGAGGACATCGAGCCCCCAGACCGCAAACAGCCAGGTGATCGGGATCATATGGAGCTCCTGGGCCGAAAGGTGCGTCTGACGGGCGTTGAACTGATAGCCCCTACAAGAGCGGACGAGCTTTTCTGCGTCGGAGACTGCTGTAGGCCAGTAGAAACCTTGGCGAAAAACTTTGCCAACTAGAGTCCTTAGGGCAGCATGATGCCCGCAAATCCTCGAGTGAATGTCGTTGAGAAGGCGCAAACCCTCCGTCTGAGGGATGCAGCGCTGGATGACGCCACTGAGACTGCGCTTGTAGAGCTCATTGTCGATGAGAGTGTAGGCTTTCGCCTGACGCATGATTTGCCGAGCTTCGTTGGTGTCGGATGGCGGGGTGCCGTCCTCGAGATATGCATAAATGTCCTGGGACCAATCAGGGATGATGGCCAGGGTTTCAAGGGGTCGGGGCCTGCTCCCCGACTGCTGCCTCAGCGTGGGGGTCGACGATGTCGTCTTTGAGCTTAATTGTCAGCTTGGTGAGGATCTTGAGGAAGATATCGTCGGGAACTGGATCTCATCTCGAGGCCATCCGTACGTGATGAAGCTCGAGCCCATCGAATTTGTCTTCAAGTTTGCGAACTTCTTGGTAGTAAGCTTCCATCTTAGGATCTCAGCGGCTTGACATCTTCATGACTTGGTTAATGACGAGTTCGGAGTCATCTTTGAGGTAGAGCCGTTGGACTCCGAGCGTGACGGCCATGCGAAGGCCATGCAGCAGACCTTCGTACTCTGCCGCGTTGTTGGAGGCGGGAAAGTGAATCTGTAAAATGTACCGAAACTTATCTCCCTTGGGGGAGATAAGAACGACGCCAGCCCCCGAACCCTTCAGTCTGTAGGATCCATCAAAGAACATGGCCTAGTGCTCGAGGTCGGTGGAATCCGATGGCTCTTGCGCCTCGGTTCACTCGGTGATGAAGTCGGTGAGGGTTTGCGACTTGATGGCTTGTCGGGGTACGTAGGTGATGTCATTGCCCATGAGCTCCATAGCCAATGTGGCGATACGCCTGACCACATCCTTCCCGTTAATGATTTCGTCGAGAGAGAAACTTGTCACCACTCGGATAGGGTGGCTATCGAAGTAGTGGCGAAGCTTACGGCTCGTGATGAGGATCGCATAAAGCAGTTTCTCTACTTGGGCATATCGAGTCTTAGCGTCGGCGAGCACTTCGCTGATGAAGTAGACGGGTCGCTGGACCTTCAAGGCCTGACCCTCCTCCGATCGCTCGACGACAAGTACCGTGCTGACGACCTTGGCGGTGACAGAGATTGGAGTAGCGGCTCACCGGGGGTCGGTGAAGTTAGGACTGGCGGGGAAGATAGTACGGTCTTCAATTGCTCGAAGGCCTCTTAGGCTTCGGCGGTCCAGGTGAAGCGGTCGGACTTTCGGAGAAGTCGGTAAAAAGGCATAGCCTTCTCACCTAGCCTAGAGATGAAGCAGCTGAGAGCCGTCAGGCACCCAGTAAACTCCTGAACACCTTTGACATTGTTGATGGGCCCGAGGTTGCGGATGGCGGCGATCTTGTCAGGATTGGCTTTGATGCCACGCTCGAAGATAACAAACCCGAGGAGCTTGCCGGTGAGGATACCAAAACGCATTTCTCGGGGTTTAGCTTGATGCGAAACTGTCGGAGGTTGGCAAAGGTTTCTTCCAGATCTTTGATGAGGTCGGCCACCTGCCGAGTTTTGATGACAATGTCGTCGACATAGACCTCCAGGTTCCGACCCAGCTGATCGTGAAAGTATTTCTGCATACAACACTGATATGTGGTGCCGGCATTCTTGAGGCCGAAGGGCATGGTGACGTAGCAGAACGAGCTGAAGGTGTGATGAACGATGTGGCCGACTGGTCGGAGTCTCGTATGGATATCTGATGGTATCCAGAGTACGCATCAAAGAAACTGAGGGTTTCGCACCCTACGGTGGAATCGGCCACCTGATCTATGCGCGGCAAAGAAAATGGATCCTTTAGAAATGCTTTGTTGAGACTCGTGTAATCAACCCATATCCTCTATTTTCCATTCTTCTTTTTAATCATTATAGGGTTGGCCGGCCACTCTGGGTGGTAGATCACTTTGATGAACTTGGCAACGAGTAGCTCGACGATCTCTTCGTCGATGGCGCGGCGCTTCTCGTCGTCGAAGCGTCGGAGTCATTGCTTCATCGGTCGGGAGCCGAGAATGATGTTCAGAGAGTGCACGGTGACCTCCTTTGAGATGCCTGGCATGTCAGATGGTGCCCGGGCGAAGACGTCCTAATTTCGGCGAAAGAAGTCGACGAGCACGCTTTCTTATTTGTCAAAGAGCGCGGTCTCGATTCTGGCTTTCTTAGAGGTATCGGAGTCGTCGAGAGCGATCTCCTTGGAGTCGTTGGTGGGCTCGAAGGATGTGGAGGAGGCAGGCTTGAAGCTGAGAGTTGCAGCGAACACCTGAGACTGGCGCATCTCCTTCAGTTGGGCCGACCCCGCGTGGGCGACGGCCAGCTCGTAGCTCTCATTCTCACACGCGAAAGCGTGTTTGAAGCGGGACGCCACAGTGATGACACCTTTGGGCCCCAGCATTTTGAGCTTGAGATAGACGTAGTTGGGGATCGCCATAAACTTGGCATAGGCGGGTCGACAGAGGATGGCATGATAGACACCGAAGAAATCGACCACCTCGAAGGTGAGCTTCTCCGTTCTGAAGTTGTCGCGGTCGCCGAAAGGGACCGGCAACGTGATTCGACTCAGGGGTACTGCGCTACCCCCGGGAATGATGTCATAAAATGGAACGTTGTTCGGGAGGAGGTCGGACCTCGAGAGCTGCATGGCCTTGAAGGTGTCGATGTAGAGGACGTTGAGGGCGCTACCTCCATGCATGAAGACCTTGGATAGTCGAGTGCTGCCGATTATCGGATCGAGCACCAAGGGCAGGCGCTTCGGCTGAGGCACGTGGTTCGGATGATCGGATCTGTCAAAGTTGATCGGGGCCTCCGACCACTTGAGATACAAGGGGACGGCGGGAGTGGTCAGGTTGACCTCCCGCCACGTCTACTTCTGATGGCGGCGTGACTCGTAGGCCACTAACCCGTTAATGATCATCAGACAATCCTTCGGCTCGAGGAAGGTACTTTTAGAGATACCTTCCCCCTCCTTCGCCTGGGGGGTCAGATTGCTTAGGCTGAGGACGAGCGTCGGGGCAAAAGTACCCCTTGAAGAAAGCCTTCATGAGGTTGCAATCCCGTAGAGTGTGCGTCACGGGAGTTGCGTGGTAGGTGCAGACCTTGTCGAGCATCTTTTCGAAGTAGTTGTCGTGGTTGGCCGGCTTCTTGGAAGGTCGAGGCGGCCACTCGGTGACGCCCACGAACTCCTCATCCTACCGACGGTTCTTCTGCTTCTTACCGCTCGACCCGCTCCCATTCCGACAATCGGGTCGCCGGTCGGAGCGGTTGTCTTTCTTTCGGTCGGCCTTGGATCTCTCCTTGTCCTTGGCCTGGTCCCCGTTGAAGTTGGCTTGAACAGCCTCCTCTCCGGTGGCGAATGTGGTGGCGATGTCGAGAAGGGCACGTGCCGTTCGAGGGTTTTTACACCCTAGCTTATGGACGAGCGCTTTGGATGTCGTGCCGCAGGTAAAGGCGTTGATGACGTCGGCGTCGCTGACGTCGGGCAGCTCATTTCACTTGCGCGAAAATCGCTGAATGTAGCCTCGGAGGGACTCGTCGAGCTTCTGTTTGCAGTTCTTCAGATCCCAGGAGTTACCCGGGCGGGTATAGATCCCCTGGAAGTTGCCGATGAAGGCATGACGAAGGTCGGCCCAGTCGTGGATGCTGTCCCTCAGAAGGTGTTCGAGCCACCTCTTGTCAAATCGGACAGGAAGAGCGGCAGGTACTGGATGGCGAAGAGGTCGTCGGCGCCACGGGTCCGGCATGCGAGACGATAGTCCTCGAGCCAGTGGGCGGAATTCGTCTCGTCAGTGTATCGGATGATGTTGGTTGGAGCGCAAAACTTGTCGGAGAAGCCGGCTCTTCAGATGCGGGCGCCAAACGCTCGGGGTCCGACATCATCGGGGCTGAGGCTTCGAGCGTCGTCGTAGCTGCGCCGTCATCGACGTCGCTTGAGGGACCGGTCACTCCCGAAGTTGGAGTAGCGATCACTCCTGGCATGCCTCCGTGCCTCGATGGTGTGACGAACGTCACGATGCTCCCTCAAGCGGTGGTGGATGTTGCTGACCGGATGGTCGGGGTTTCGAGTCTCAGCCTGTCCGCGGCAATGGCCGCGAGCAGGGCTTCGACGATCGACACTCGGTCGATAAGAGCTGTGTGCCACAGAGTCCTGATGAAGAGATAGTTCGGGTTGTTGCAGAGTGCCGTCAAGGTAGACGCGGAGACGATCGTAAGTCTCTTAAAGAACTGGATTATCGGGTGTGGGAGATTCATAAAGTACACAGTCCGCCGTCGCCAGATTCTCGTAAGGCGCATCAAAGATAGGCGTACCACCGTCTATAATCTGCTGATAAACAGTGCAGGCTCGGGCTCGAACATCACCGCTCGTCGCAGTGACACCTTTACCCTTCGGTTCGCCCCCGGTCGCAAGTTTGCGTCGAAGTGCATCCTCAACCACAGTGAGAGCGTAATGGCGTGAAGAAGGATCGTCATGTGCTGCCTTGCCGAGGGTTTCGTCCTCTACGGCTTTGGCATGCAACATGAAGCACTCACGGGAAGAGTCATGGCCCAACACGTTATGAGGCGAGGAACGAAGAAAACGATGACGAGGCGAGCGACATCTAGGCGAATGCTGTTTTCGCAGGATCTGAAGGTGGAGCTCGCCGCTGTTGTTGGCGACGAAGTCCAGGCTCCTGAAGCGAAAGGCCTGGCCAGCAGCGAAAGTGGGTATGTTCCATGATCGACCATCACGAGCGATGGCAACCACAAAATCCCTGAAAAACAGTCGAGAGATGGAGGAATCTCTGACTAAGGCGAAAATCGAAGCCATCGAAACAACAAATAAAAACGCACCGAAAGCCCCTTCCTGGCGCACCAATTGTTGGTGTTTCGTACATCGGCACAATAATTATATCATCGGACGGAGGATCGTGCGTTTTCAGAATCGAATGGCTTGGTCTACAAGCGAGACTCAAAGGTTAACCTGGTTTGAGCCGCCTCGTAGCATAATACTTTACATCTAAGGACGAGAGATCGGTCGTATGAATCTCAAGAACACGAAAGTACAATGCGAAAAGGCTTCGAACGGATCCAAGAGTCTCAAACTCGCGTGGTGGGGGTGATTTACAAATAGTGATGTGTATCTTTTCTCTATGTATTATCTTTTTCTTCTCTTCATTGCTCTCTTTTTCTAAAGCTTTCTGGGTGCCCCTTTTATAGAGCCGGACCTGAGTTGTCTTGATCAAACCATGGTTTGAGCATCTTGCCACCTACGAAAACGAATGATCCATTGACAGGTGGGGCTATGGTCTTTAGTGAGTCATGCTCTCTGACATTCGGGGCAAACAATCGGAGCCCTCTGTTCGTACCTTTGTTCACTGTGGGAGAACAGAGGTTGCTTTACTGTTTAGCTTTTATCGTCTGGTGGGTTATTTCTCCTCTAGCCGGGTAGCTGCGGAATCTTTCAGAATGCCTATCTCCTCTGCGAAACTGTACGTCGTTAGGAATTTTGAATCGGCGTGATTGTTGGAGTTGTGATTGCTTCGTTGCGGTCGGCAAGCGGGTCCCGACCGCTAGGTCCCAATCGCTCGGGTCTCGATCCCTGAGGGTCGAGGTGATTGCGCCCGCTTGGCTTCGGGCCTTGACGAAGCTTCCCGACCGCTGTGGTCGGGCTAGCTTTGTGAAGTTTTTCATGGGCTGTTGGAGGATCTCGGGGTGCAGGTGGGCCGTGCTGTAGAAGGTGATTCGTAGATACTCGAGGTATATTATCTCGACAGTTAAGTACTTCTTGGCTTTCTCTCTTTCTGACCGAATTTCGATTCAACTTTTCCTCATCTGAACAATACTTTCAAATTAAATAGTCCAATGAAGACTATTCACGCATGCAGCCGTATTGAGATGGAAAGGATTTTTCACAGCCAAGGCGTATCTCTGTACTTTCCAAACAATTGAAATATAAAATTCTCTCCCATGTACGCAATTGCCTATCACAGGAGGTGGCTGAGGACTTAAATTGGAGTATCACAATATATGACAACATGCAGAAAGTAAAGAACGACACTAACAATTTCATACTGATGCATGGAATCTTTAAGTTTCTTTTGTTTGTACTATTTGTTCCTATATATATATATATATCACTTGGGAAAACTTTTTGGTTTTGAATTTTAAAATCATCTGAAAACATATATGTTGATCAGTTTTCAACCGGTTTTTGGATTGCATCATTATTATTGGTAGACCGGTTTTGAATTTTAAAATTTTGTAACAAAATTGGTTTGGCTGGATAGCGGTTTGATAACTTTTCAACCCGTTTTTAGATTTTTATTTTTTTTTAATTTATAAAATGAAATTAGATGTCCAATGAAACACTAAAAACCATGAAAACATTCTCATTGGTACATCGCAAGAGAATTATATCACATTGCTACTTTGATATATTATCAGAATCTGTCTAGATATGAGCAGGCAGTAAGGTCCTATAATGCAGACTGATTTTTTTATTTATTCAGTTAAGATTAGTTTTAATTTCACTTAAAATAAAAAGGCATCGTGCAAAAGTTAAATTGGAACAAGTATTGTGTAAGTTTGCTTTTCTGTAGCTCAGCTTGTATTAATATAAGTTGTTGTTATACTTATATCATAACAATTGTGTTATTTTTTTCATAACAGAGTGATAATGTGTTATATTGCTTTTGTGTAGAAGAAAAATTGCATTTTATTGTTCTGTCTATAGTGTAGCACGAATATTCGGACTAGTCCAACAATAAAAAGAGAGCTGAAGGCATCATTTAAGGCAACTATTGCTAAGGTAGGTAATCTAAATTCCCCTCCAACTTCAACCAATGACTTTTTGGGTGTCCACCTAGTCCCATCTCTCCGCCACTTCTCCACCGAGCTAGGTAAGTAGGTATAGCTGATTTCTTTAGTATAACTGGCTAACAAGCTCGATCGGGCTCTTGGCTGACTATGAGGTGTGGCCTGACATGACTCGGCTAGTTGATTCAGCCATGCCGTGCAGCCCACGGGCCGATTGCTCAGGGCCAAGCACAACAGATTTTTCACGGGTCAGAGTAGCCGAGAGCGTGAGAAAAAATATTAATTTTTTAAAAAATTATTGAAAATTAATTATATAATATTAAAAATTATAAATTATAAATATAAATAAGTCAAATTACATATATTTTAATATTAAAATTTAGGAAAATGATAGACAGGTCAAGTGGGCTGGGTCACGTCGAGTCGTGCCACGCCAAACAGGTTATACAGGCTCGGTATCCGGCTTGATCAGGCTAGTTTAAACGGGTTGTGTCCGTGTCGGATCAACGCGCCTGTGGCCAGGTCCCGACACGGACTGTGTTGCGCCTCAGGCCTACCTGGCCCACTCCTTCACCAAAATAGCTGAACCTTGTGTCAGCCCATTTGACCCAGCCTACATGACGAGCTATATTCTTTAGTGCGCTTGGAGGAAAAGGATGCTGTACATGTGTGGACCCCACTCAGGTGCTAAATATTTAGGGACAAATCACACACGCCCGAAGTTCTTACATACGGAGGGAGTAGAATGTTTCTCCCCATCCACTCATCCACGATAATTCTCGTGGCAATCTCCATCAAATTGTTCTATTGAAAGCGCTTAAATTTTTATATTGTGAAAATTCTCGGTAAGTGGGATATTTCTTCTTAATCGCCCAAAGGTGTAAAGGTTGCAAATGACAACCAATTTTGCAATAAAAAAAGAAAAATAATTTTGTTTCAATCGCAGCCCGTTATTATTCTAGGTTCAAAGCCCGTTGTATTGAGTCCTGAGTCCTGACACCGTGACACTGATTTTATGTGAGCCGGAGCCTGCTTCGTTAAATGATGGGCTGGCGGCAGGTAGACATTGATCAGCCCACAAAGAGAGAGTCAACTCGAGTCAAGCTAAAGAAAGTTCGCCATCGTCTTCTCTCTTGTCCACCCAGACGACTTTGAAACGCAATCCGCCACCGCCTCCACCTGCTCGAAGCGGCGGCTTCTCTCCGTCAACTCCCTAATCGTAGCGCATCTGAGAGTTAATTTCCTAGGCTGCAAGGCGGCCCGCATTCCAGAGTACCCGCGCGCCGCGTGTTCGACGTAATGCGCCACTAAGGCTGCTTCCCGCGGTCGCGCTCTAGAATGGCTGCTGCGGGTTTGACCGGAGTGGGCCGTGCGGCTCGCCCGCTAATGCGGCTGCTCACGATGAGCGGCGTCCCGATCGTGCAGCAACTGCACCTGGAGGAGCGGCTCCTTCGCCGCACCGGGAACAACTGGTGCATCATCAACGACGGCACGGCTCCACCCACTATCGTTATGGGCGTTTCCGGGTAAATTTCATCCTTCGTTCTGTTGGGAGTGGTGGATTGTCTTATGCGTTGCCCCCTTGTGCACTTGCGTCGAGTTGTTGATTCTGTTTTGTAGCGACAGGAGAGTCTCGGAGCTTGTCGAGATACCGCCGGTCCTCCGGGATCGTGTGCCGGTCGTGAGGAGGTTCAGTGGAGGTGGCACCGTCATTGTTGACGAGGGGACAGTGTTTGTCACCTTCATATGCAACAAGGCTGCCGTAGCTGGACTGCAGCCATTTCCACGGGACATCATGACATGGACCGGCCAGTTGTATGGAAAAGTGTTTGATGGATTTGGTGAATTTCATCTGCGTGAGAATGGTAGGCAAAAACAATACCAAGTTTCATCACTTTCTATTATGACACTTAATTGTTTGTAGGTTAGGAGTATCAATATCATGCTTACCTCATTAGATTATGGTGCATCTTTCAATGATTCCAAACCAATGATAACAGTAGCTCTGATTAGTAAAATTAGTGTGCACAGAATTACTAATTTATCCCTGAATTTATCCATGAATGTATCGAGGAAGCTGATTTGCAGAGTTTATCATCTGTGTCACTTTCCAAGAGCATAAAGTATGATGCATTTGCCTTTTTCAGACTATGCGTTTGGTCATCTCAAGTTTGGTGGAAATGCTCAGTCAATAACAAAAAACCGTTGGGTTCATCACACATCATTCTTGTGGGACTATGACATGAAGAATATGGATTATCTCAAAATCCCGAAGCGAGCTCCTGAATATCGACTGGTACAGTTTTTTCTGCCCATTTTCTTGTTATGATTTGATGCAGTTTTTGTAGACAGACATCAATAATGATATTATCTTAAGACATCTTCTAGATTATCTAGTTTCAGCGTATGAGTCTTGACTTTTTTGTATATACATTGGACAATAACTGGTGTATCAGCATGCCATCTTGTTAACTGTTCTGAAACAGTTGAGGGTTTCTGAAATACTAAGCAGCTGGTGTAGTTCTGGCCTCTAATCAGAGCAAACAATCAAACTTATTACAGTCCTTGATTTTGTAAAGTCTACCAAAGATTAATGGCCCTATCTTTAGCAGCATTAGTATTGCTGCAGTAGTTAGCGAGTTGTCAAAAATTGCTGCAGTTTTTAGCTCATCAAGCCAATTTAATTACAAATTTCGGTTAGGACACCTAAAGGCAGAACCAGAAGTGTTTTCAAAGTGAATGTCAGCACTAGCATACAGACCAAAGAGTTTGGCAGTATGAATATAATCACGCTAATATTGAAACCTGAAGTGTTGGTGATTTTTAATTCACTTCACAGAAGGAATTCTCTCGCTACATGTGAATGGTAGTTTGGTTAACAAGCAAACAGAGAGTACTGCATATACTGATTTGGTTTCACTAATACTATTGACTTTCCTGAATAAGTGTTTACAACGAAATATCTACTTTTATCTCGGTTTCCTTCAAGAATTCCCACAATAGGAAAGGCTTCTTCTCTCCATTTAAACAATACATGATGATTAACTGGCAATTTGTAGTGATAAATATAATAGTGAAGTTATTTCTTGCAACTACCCTTTAATTTAATTTGTTTGACAGTCGAACTGAACACATAACACATTGCAGAGAGAGTATAAGTGTATAACTGATGTCTTCCCCATGTATGTTTTACTGTTGAGCTGAGACTTTTTCATAGCATGGCTCACATTTTAGATTTCAAGGCTAAAACTACCACTCTCCAAGTTAAAATGGATCTTATTAGTGTTGCTTTATTTCTGTTTACCAGGCAAGAAATCACACAGACTTCTTGTGCCGCATGAAGGAGTACATGCCTTCACGGTCAGTTTTCACTGATGGGGTCATCACGGCCATGAGAGAACACTTCTCAGTAGAACCCACAGATATAGAAACAGTGCTCTCTGATGATGATGGTGATGAATTTGTACCTTCGACAAAATTGCTGTCACAACACGACCTGGAGGAAGTAGTTTCCTCCAAAGAATCTCTTTGCGTATAGAAAGTTCAGATTCGATCATGATTGCAGTGATATCTTTTGTTTCTGTTGTGGAATCTGGAAATTTTCAGAGAGCTGTGGATTCATTGAATTTGGATCAAATGGCTTTTTGCTTACTGAATCTCACACAAGCAAAGCATGGGAACAATTGTATTCATTTTATTGTATTGTTTTCATACTCGGAAACAACATTGGAGGAAGAATCTTGGATGATGCGTGTCCCTTCTAGAATGCGCATGCCTGTCCCAATTTTTTGTCTCCTGATATTCCTCTACCAGCACAGTTTTTCTTTTCCAGAAACGTTGTGAAAATTTGGCGCGAAGGGAGGATTTCCAAATAATTGAGTGTGAAAAAAATAGTTGTTGATATCGTCAACGTGGAACTAATTTTGTAGCGTATCTGTAACAAAGGAATTTATAAGAGAGATGTAGAGATCCTGTACAAAGGGGCAAATATTCTTATGCTTGGTGTTCGGGATTATAGAACTGTAGAAAAGGTATACGGAGTAGAAAGTAAGTTTCTTTCACAATTCAATGAAATTGTAGCATCTGATTCAAGCTCACTTTGTCACCTCTCTGGCTGTCATGGTAATTGATGTAAACGCTGAAATTTGATGTACTTTTTCCTCTGAAGAATAAAATTTAAAACAGGGCCTGACACGGGTTTCATGTAAATTGGACTATGATCTCTATGTAGTAGTAGTCGACTACACGCTGGAGACTTTCGGATTTTATATGGTGAAAGCATGTGCTTCACAAATTTGTCACTATGATCACAAATATTATTTTCGTTTTAGTAGAAGTTTATTTCTAGTTTTTGTTGACCGACGCTTTTGATTAATGATTTTTTAAAATTCGGTTAAATTTAAAAATTTATTATTTATATTTTTAAATTCATCAAAACAAATATTTTTATAATATATACAATTTATATTATTAAAATTAATTAAATTTATCAAAATGATTGATGAATGTTGTAGTCAATAAAATTTAAAAATAAATTTCTACCGGAGCAGAGAAGTATTTGAATATTTCTGCATTATGACAACATCCATGCTTTCCCGTTCCAAGTGAGAACCGTGTTACGGAGTTGCGTTCAGTCGTCGGCGCAGTACGCTTCACGCGCCTGCTGCTTTTGACTCCTACCCGACGCGAAAGCTGCTCCAAATTTAACAGCGGCGCTGCGGAACCCGAGGCTCCGCCGGCCGGCCGGCCGGTGACTGCTCGCCCTGGCGGCCCTGCTTCGGGATAACCTCTTCGAGGGTCAGAGGATTCACATGCTCCCCCACGGGGCGGCACGGCACTTACTACCGCCACGCCGACGCAACCGCGCCGTGGATCGCATCCGGCCGGACGTTGCGTCATGCACGAACACGGCTACAGCGGCGCTCCGCTCGCGTTCGTACAGTTTCTCGGTAAATCGCAGAGCCTGTCCGCGGCGCGGCACGGGTACGGCCAGGCGACGCACGAAGCGCCGTGCGCGTTCGCCACCGGTGGCACGGCCGGCCGGGCACCCGTACCGTGTCCCCTAGCGGCGGCTGGCCACACCGGGGGCGCGCCGGACGCAGAGGATCAGGGAGGAACGGTGCACCAGCCGACCGGCTCTGCGGCCGACGGGTCCCGCGGAGCGAGCGTTAGACGTCACGTCTCGGCTGAACCCCAAAAGCAGAAGCGCACTGTAGTATAGCTGCCGCCTGCCTGCCTGCGCCTCCTGCGCTGCGTGCGTGCGCTCGTCTTGAACGATGCGGGAGGGAATCCACTCTGGTGCCTGGCAGGCAGGCTGCCGGGTGCCGCAGGCGCGGCGTCGCGAGCTGCGGGGCAGGGCCGATTGAGCTCGCCCGACGACGCGACGCGCGGTTGCAAGGCGCGGAAAGGACCCGCACGTGTCGACACAGAGCATGGCGCTCGCACGCGTGCACGTCTGACGACGTCTCTGGAGTGTCTGCGCGTCGGTACACGTGTGACTTGAGTCATCGGCGTGCGGCTCTATTTACACTTGTTTCTAGTACTACTTGGAGTTAACGACATGTGTTGTTGGGGCTCGTGACCCAAAAGTTCCACAATGCATACTGTGAGATGTTACCCGAAATTTATTTTTGATCATGGCTTACGCACTGCAGTTTATTGTAGTTATAAGCCAAGAAAAACTTAGTACTATAGAAAATATGTTTTATTAGGTTAAAATGAAAGTTCAACAATGCATACTGAGATGTTCCTTCGATTTTTTTTAGCTTATGCACTGCAGTGTATTGTAGCTATAAATCAGAAAAACCTAGTACTTTAGAAAATATGTTTTATTAGGTTAAAATAAAAGTAACTTATATAGATTATATTTTTACTATATTTACAACATATAAACAGAAACATAAACTGATTGAAATTAACACTGCTAAAGTTCTAACTATTCCGAGTATGGACATGATTTTTGAAGACATAAGACTAGGAGTCCACTTGTGTTCTGATGTGTCAGTGTGGTACAGTACGAATTTGTAGATTGAAGAGTGTACGATGCGCTTTTTTTTAATCGATATTGTCTAATCCACAATAGACTCGAAAATTAATCTGGTTCGGACCACCACGAGGTTTAATACTCTACGTTCAGGGGTCAAAATTGATGAACTCATGTATGATCGAGTGAATTACAATGACGGAAGGTCTATTACGCGAGCAGAGTCTTTAGCACGCTTTTGTAGATGTATAGCTATCTTTTTCTATGTGTTCGTCTATCTGTTTCTTGTTGTACAAGGGTCTTTTGACGAGTCTTTATATAGAGACCGGACGGGGTTACAATACAGGATGAAATGGGCGGCTTGCTGACAAGTGGGAGTCACAACTAAATTTGACGCTCACGAAACCAAATGTCTTCTGATAGTTGGGCGCCGCCAAATTTGGTCTCCGCAAGATAGAGCTTCCTCTGATAAGGGGGCCGCCACCAAATTTGGCCGCCACAGAACCGAGCCTCCTCTAACAGATGGGCCAACAGATCTTCGAGCATGTTCACCAGATGATCCTCTAGCGCTAAACGGTCCTCTAGTTTCAGCAGTCGTCCTTGTCTGTCCCCTGTTCAATACTCGAAGGAGGAGAGATGAAGTTGCTTTACCGTTTGTTTTATCGCCTTGCTGTTTTGTACAGTCGTCAGAAATCTCTGTATTGACAGAGGTTTTGTCGCGGGTTAGTCGCTCGACTTCGAGGTCAGATGGTAAGTCGATTATTTGGCCGTCAAGCTGCCAAACCTTGTTGTTATGTTGCCCCTGACTTTACGGAGGTCGGGGTGGCTCTTGTGACCAGATGCGCTGGACTCTTTGTTAGGGCTTCGTAAAATCTTGTGAGATTTTTGCTTTGAGTATATGAAGAGTGTAGGCTGATCATCGTTGATAGACCTAAACTGTAGCTTGAATCGTCGAGTAACTTCGAGCCGTAAGTATTCGAGAGGATAGATCTCGACACGATGAATCCAGTTGTTGGCGCACGACCGCTACATCCGACAACCATGGCCGTGTGTGGTCCGTAATGAAATGAAATCATGTGGCGTCGCATTCCTGGACCGCCCGGGGGGAGCAGGGGGAGCTCGCTGTACTAACCTAGTCATTGACACGACACGACACACGAATTTCACGGCAGGCCGGGCCGATCGCCGGTTCCATGAGCGCGACGTCGACGTCTCCCGGTCGCGTACGTCCGTCGTCGTGCGCGCGCACATCCACGACCCGCATCATGTCGTCGTGGTGCTATATCCGCGGCAGTAGCCGCGCCCTGCGCGACGTGTCTCAGTGGAATCGTGAACGCAGCGCCGTGAGACCGAGGGTGCGTTGCAGCCGGCGGTGACGGTGTGCGTGCGCGGGCGCCGTAGACTGCCGCCACGACCTCTGCCTCGGGCGCCAATACTTTGATCGCTCTCGCGCGCCATGTGTTTGTTCGCGCGGCGCTCAAGAGCGCAGGTACGCCAGTACGTGCGCCGTATGACATCGAACGGTCACTTCAATTTGGCCGCGTCGCGGCGCCCGTACACGTTTGCCTCTTCATCGATCTCATCGGCGGCAAGCGAGATGGAGATGGACCATGTGAAAGTGGTTCCCGGACGCGATGCAACTGCAGAGCCAAACAGAAACTAGACACGCATGCCATAGCTTTGTTAACACTCTTAGGATCATTACTTTTCAGGACGTGCCCATGTTATGATTTCGAAGGAGACACGAACGGTTGTCTTGTTCGACACCCAGCACAGCTGTTGCATGCACTGCTCGACGCGACGGACCGGCGGGGTCCGTCCGTGACGAAACCATCATGCGCCGTCGCCGCCCTGGACCGCCCTAGGGGAGCACGAACCGCTAGCTCCCGTACCGGAGTCGTACTACCCGACAGCCGCGCTCGCGCGTAAGACCGCACGAACAGGAGCCACGAGCTCGGCCGATCGACCGACGGCCTACGAGGGCCAGCAACCTCCGGCAACGACCGACGCGCGCGGCCGGGACGAGGGCGACGACGTCTCTCGTCTCGGCCGCGTCTTTTGCGTGCGTGCTGGACCGTTCTCCGTTGATTGAGGGCCGGACACTGGTACCCGTAGCCGCCCGTCCCGGCCGGCGAGCGACTCCCGGGACGCGCCACCTCGCGCCGTTCATGCGACGTCGACGTCGCTGCCGGAATCCAAGGATCGATCCATGCATGGACCAACATAGCTGCAGCCTGCAAAAGGTTTGGCCACGCGCGCTTAAACGTGGCGGAAAGCCAAACCTGTCGAGCTTTCGCTCATGGGCCGTCCACCGCGGCGCCCGCGGCGGCGGTCGATCGCGCGCCCTGCCAGGGCCGTCGCCGTCGTTGTGAGAGAAACGCGCGCGAATGAACGACACAGATGATGAACTACGACGTACTATACGCGTACGTACGACGTATGCTTGCTGGCGCTACGATCGTACTCCGTATGTTTGTACGCGCGCGCTCGCATGTGACCGGCAGGTCAAATCGGCGGTGGTACGTCGGCTCATCATGTTGGCAGCCAAGTGTGCGTGTCTCTGGACGGAGGAGCTAGCAGCAGCTAGTGAGGGGTGAGGCCCGACAAAACAACTTGATAGCCATCGAAACGCAACGGGTCGGGATCCGACATAACTGAAGATTGTGTAGCGCTACCTGTATACGGGTATCTTTGTGCAAGTTGCCTAGTCCCTGTCTTGATTTAGGTCAGTCGTTTAGTAGTTTTAAATTACTCTATTCCATTTCTGAAATACAACATGGAGTAGACACAAAACCATTATATGAGGCAGATTCTACATTAAATACAAATAATTATGACTACTTATTTGCACGAATCTCGATGAATAAATAATATTTTACCTTATAAGAGGTAAAAGCTATCACATAATTATAGTCATCAATTTGAAAAATTATTAGACAATTTTAAAAGCTGGTGCATGCGATAGCTAGTTTTAAAAACTATAAAACTCAACGGTTGAGATTGATTTTTTACTTTTACCTCCCAAGAATAAAAATGTACTATTTGATCTATCTTAGCAGGACTCTTATATGAAGTCACGTAAGACATGCATAATATCTTGCTCCCTTTGTCAAAAAAAAAACTTACTTGTAGGATTCATTCACTGTGTTTTTCGTCTCATCTTCGAGTAATGATTTCTATAACTTCAAAATTAATTTTATAATACAAGACTAATATTTATGAATTGACACAATCTAGTGTTGGTAACTTTCAAAAAAAAAAATACAAGACTTGTGTTTTTATAGTTGATATGATTTTTTATAATATAAAATATATATGTTATATTAATTAGTTAAACGTATAAAAATTAGTAATTAAAGAAAAACACAATCAACGGTAGAAATAGATACTCTCTCCGTTTTTAAATTATTAACACCGTTGACTTTAGATATTAATTAACTTTGATCATTTGTCTTATTCAAAAAAGTTTGACAAATATTATATATTTTGCTATAATTTGCTTTATTATCAAAGTAGTTAGAACTATGAATTATAATTTTACATATTTAAATTAACTTTTTGAATAAGACGAATGGTCAAAGTTGATGTATAAAGTCAACCGTGTGAATAATTTAGAAACAGAGAGAGTATACGAGAGATGAACTGGCGGATCTTAGATCAGCAAGGCGCCGCAAACATTAAGGATGAAAACAAATATAAATGATCAGAAAAACACCCAAATTGTTTTTGTTTAGATATTTTTTTTCTTAACTGACAGAAGCGAAATTAGAAAAGGCAAAGTTGAAATAGGAAAAACAGGATCAGGATAATCATTAATATAAAAAAATGAACAAACACGAACAGAAATGTTTCGATAATGATTAGAAAATGATATTCCAAATCAAAAACAGTAATATCATACTAATATATAACCAAACCTAATACAAATATGTCCCACATAATAAACATACAAAGTCTGTCTCTTGTAGTCATATACGTACAACAAATCATCACACATCTTGAAGTCTTAGATTATACCATTGTAACATAGTCTTAAATATCAAATACATTATGTTTGTTACTAAACAGGAACAAATTGGAAAATTATAGAACAAAATGTGGTATCTGCAAATATGACCGGCAAAATGACCACCTCATTTTCGTTCCTGTTCTGAGCTACTCCGAGTCATTTTTATTTCTATGCTGTTAAATTTTCGACCAAATAAGAAATATACATAAGAAAAGGTATTCAAAATCAGAATAGCACGTTCTGTTTTCACCCGTAACAAAGACACCTTGCTATTAATAGCGCACATGTAACGTACCACTAAAAATAATTAACTATAAATAAAAAATAACACAGGCAAACCTTGCGCTCTTTAAAGTGCAAGCTCGATCGCCAACTGCTGAGTGAGTGATCCGGCAAGGACCGATTTCGAGTCTCTCGACACAAAACTGTTGGAACAGTCACCTACAGTCTTCCCGCCCATGCCCAAGGTACCATTTGAATCCTTACAGATTTTGAGAATCTAGATAAAAAAATTCTTAATGAAAGTTTTCAAAAGATTATAAAATCTTATAGAATCTCATAAATTTAACTATTATTTACTCTATTTGTTCACTTTTATAAATCGTTCTAGCTCTAAACACAAAAATTAAGAAAAAGTGAAAAAGTATGTTATGTAGAACACAAAGAAAAAAGAGATGATAAAAATAGAAATTTATTAGAAAAAAAAAGTGTATTGAAAATAAAAAGCTGTATTAAGAAGTGAGAATGACTTAATATAATAACTTATATTTGTAAACGGAGGAAGTAATATTTTATACTATAATGCACATCAATATAACTAAAATTATAAAATCTCGTAATTTAAATGTTTG
>BCLH01001760.1:0-12009 GCA_001602315.1 Zoysia pacifica | reverse complement strand
CGGCGGACGACGCGGCCGGGCGCGGGCAGGTGGTGCCGTGGCGCCTGCCGCGTGGTGCCGCGCGCTGGGTGGCGGTCCCGTGATGAGCTGAGCGTTTGATTTCGTCGCGTTGCGCGGGCGGGTGAGTGAAGTCATCGTCGTCGCCGCCGAATCGCCGTTGGCGAACGGTGGCCCGAACGTACGCCGCCTCGGATTCAGAGCTGTCCTGCATCATACTCAGAGAGAGGAGAATATCCCTGACGCCGCAGAGGATTTACTCCACGATGACAAGAAGAGGTCCAGGGGGCACGGCAGTCGATCAACAACAGCACGCAGCGGGACTGGCCCCGGTGCAAGTCGGCAGCGAGAATGCAGCAGGCAGGTGGCGGCATGGCACTATGGCAGCATGCATGGGTCCTGCTCCTGCTGCCGATGACGACTTGGGTTCGGCCTGCATGCCGGGATGACTTGGTTTAACGTCCGCCGTGGAATCCGCTGAATTAGGGCATCTTTTGTTTGAGCTGGGTGGCGGCTAGATGAAAAAATGACGGGTGGAGTAGTGATTTGATTTTTGTAATATATATTTGGCTTGTCTGCATATCAAATGTCAGAAAAAACAGTTTTAAATGAGTTTTTTATTTTTAATTTATTTTTTCAAATGCTGGCTTTTTAACGTTTTAAAAGCTAGCTTTTTAAAACTTATTTGTTTCAGTTTTTCAGCTAAAAAAACTATCATAAAAAGCTGAAACAAACAGAGTTCCGACGACGGTTTGCATGCATGCCACCATGCCGTATGTTTTTGGATCTAGCTAGCGCTATCACATGTGAAATATCCTCAGCTGAATCAGCAGGGTGGCTGGCATTCAGCGGCAGTGCAGGGTGCGATGAATTATACTCCCAGGGTGAAGCAATCAACTCAGTGCAGAGTCCGGATGATATCCGTTAGCCGCCAACCGAAAAATTTTCCAAACAAAAGCCTAAATTTGAAGCCACTCCTATTTTAATAGCGTCGAATTTTCAAAACATCAGATGTTAGTGTTGCAACCAGCCTTATCAGAGAGTACAATTATTATGCCATATCTGGAAGCACGTAGTGACATCGGCGCCCAAGTTAAAAGATAGAGAGAATTCCATACCATCTGAAGATAGAACGCTTTCTTGTGAGCCGTCGAAATTTCAACATTTTATTATTTATTGTTGCATTTGAATTTTCATGTCTTCACCTGTAACCACTGGACCTCTGCAGGCATGTCGGACCCTCTCGTTCTGACACATGGTAATAGTCTGGCTCCAGTACCACATAATGTTGATGAATTTTACGAAAGTATATATTTTCAAAATACTTATTTACATCAATAATGCTTGAAAATTAAGAACATTAGAATTTGTTTGCACAGTGATAATGGTATGGATCGATAGAACCTGCATTGATACTTGTATCAAGGGTAAAAACCACTTTTCCGGCTCAGTTTAGCAATATCTGAGGATTAAATTGATGGTATTGGCATTAGATTTGTCGAGATTATGTACCTCGAGTACTTGACGACATGTACTTGTATACGTGGGTCAAGATCTCGAGGGGTTTTGAGATCGGACAACGGTGCACAAACGCGCGATCTGACCTCAAGGCAGCGATCTACGAAAGTCGAGTCAACCGCATTCGACGTTAAGACGTACGACGAGGCCGACCCTCGAAGGCCAACCCCTGGAGTACGACGACTACACACTCAGCACGTCAAGGATCGGGCATTAAACGTAGAAGATCTGGTGCTGAGAAGGGTGCAAATGAAAGCCGACCAACATAAGCTGTCACCCCTCTCAGAGGAACCCTTTGTAATCAAGCGAGTCTTGAGACCCGGCGCTTACAAGCCAGCAACCGAGGACGGCCGAGAGCTCGAGAACGCGTGAAACATCAAAAACCTCCGAAGGTTCTACACCTGAAAACATCTAAGTTCTCGCAACTTACTCCCGCTTATTGTTTTTGGGCTGCGAACCGTGGCCGCCTCGGTCACTCCCCGCACCCGAGGGCTACTTGCCTCCATCCTCCGAAGTGTCGAAACGTCCGACCTCGCTCGTCTCTTTTTATTATGCCGGGGCACCACTCCTCGTTGACCTTTTGCGTCTCGTTTTTTCGCTGACTCGCGCCTCATTCCATTTCTTCGGGGTCAGATCCCCGGCCCGCGCCGAGCTCGCGGGTGATCCTTGAATGCAATAACCTTTGCGCATGTTTTTCGCTCGAAATCCCCTCGCGGCCATACTATCAACGATCGGGAGCCGATGACATTCTACGACTGTATCGGGCCCGACACCTGACCCTACGAGCTATACTCGATTCGTTCATTTGATTGACGCACAGCGGAACGCAAAAAACAGTTGCAAGCAGCGAAAGGGGGTCTGAAACTTGAGTCCACGCCTCGTTCTGTTTTCTCGGGGTCGGAACCTCGGGCCGCGCCGAGCTCGCAGGTGATCCCTGAACGCAATAAACTTTGCTCACGTTTTCCGTTTGAAGTCCCCTCGCGGCTATACTATCAATGATCGAGAGTCGATGACGCTCTACGACTATATCGGACCCGACACCTGACCTTACAAGCTATACTCGACCCGTTCGTTTGATTGACGCCCAACGGAACGCGAAAAGCAGTCGCAAGCAGCGAAAAGGGGTCGGAAACCTGGACTCGTTCGTGCAATGATGATTTCTGCATTGATATCTTTCATTACACGAGACATGACTTCTTACAAACTTGACTCTATATATAGGGGAATGAGCCAAACTGCTCGGACAAAAAGTTCTCTGTCTTGAAGTCGGCGGCGGCCTTTACTCCTGGTTCCTGCATCTCCAGCGTGAGCGTGTCCAACAGATTGTCCGAATAGCCGGATGCGAAGCCCTCGACGACCCTGTTGAAGTCCGCGTCCGGATAGTGGGAGCGGGCCAGGGCCAGGGCTATCACGGACCCGTCCTCCAGCGCCTTCATGACGACGTCGGCGACGACCTCGGGTAGCTGCTGCAGGGTGTGCGTAAGTACCCTCGAGGGGGCGGAGTCCTCCTGCACGTCGGAGTATAACTTCTTCAGAAGACTCAAACCCGCCGACCTCAAGGCTTGAAGCTCGCCTGCCAAGCCTGCACTCAAGACTGCATCAGCAAAACGACGCCAAACGACGGAGCAAAGGGAAAAAGGGGATCCACCCTTACCGTCCCGCTCCTTTTTGGCGACCTCAGCAGCCTACCCTGCCCGATCCAGGCTCTTTCGAAGCCGCTCGTTCCGAACCTGGGCCGCTGAGAGCTCCTCGTGGCCTCCAACGGCCCCTTGACGCGTCTGCTCGAGCTCCGCCGTCGCCTGCTCGACCTCAGACTAGAGCACGACCATCTCCGACTTCAGAAGATCGACCTGCTCAAAGGCGCAGGCGCGCTCCTCCTTGACGATTCGGATCGTCTGCTCTAAAGCCAAGCGGGGCCCCTCTGCATGCTGATGAAGGAGCCTAAGACGCCGCATCTCGGTGTCATGCTCGGAGGCTTGGCGATGAAGCCCTGCAACAACATGAATTAGAATTCGACCTCGACCTCGAACAAACACGACTCACGGCTTACCAGCGATGTTGCGGTTGGCATGCTCCAGGGTTGCCGCCACCCGGCCAGCCCGGGCGTCGGAGGCCAACACCTCCATGCGCGTCTTATTGGCCTCCTCAAGGCGCACCCCGAGGCGCACCCAAACCATTTGTACCCGACCCGCTGACGAGTGGGCCCAGGCTGCGCCTCGCCGCGTCCGCCGCAGCCGGGGCACCAACATTACCCTGACGCGACGGTTGCCAGAGTACGACTGGCAGACGACGTGACGCGGGTGCGCGAACCGCCGCGCCCCCGATGCCGTCCGTTCAAATTCGAACCGACCGCCCGGATCGACCGTCGATTATGATTCTCAGACGGTCCGATCACCCTCCACGTAGATGCACGAGGGCCGCCGGATCCCCGCGACCGTCACGGGGAGTCCGAATAAGGGGAAGTGCGCGAACGAAGCTTCCCACGGTCAGCTGATCGACAGTCGAGGCCGCTTGGCCAATCCAAACGATCGGGAGCTGATCATAGCCCTCGTCCTAGGCGCGATGCTGATCATGGGCAGAGACCGTATCGAATCGGTCCGTCCTAAGCATTTTTTTGAACAAAAGACCGAGAGCTACCTCGGCCCGACCCCAACAGTCGGAACAACGCATGGCGGTTAAGCCCACGGTCAGCCCCCCAGATCGCCCCCGGGGTCGGAGGCTAGGTCCGTAGAGCGCGCTCACACTCACCCCTACGATCAACCATCAACGAACGATGAGCGTCGCAAAGACCCTGTCCACGACCGATCCCACAGGATCGGTCTATGGGATCAAAGCACCAAGCTCCCCACGATCAGCCTAGCGCCGCCTCAATGAAGGTCGCAAACGGCGCCAGGTTCGGGGGTTACTATCGGGATCATGTACCCCGGGTACTTGACGACCCGTACTCGTATACATGGGCCAAGACCCCGAAGGGTTTTAGGGACGGATGACGATGCACGAATGCGCGATTCGACCCCCAAGGTAGCGATCTACGAAAGTCGAGTTAGCCGCATTCGACGCTAAGACGTACGACGAAGCCGACCCCCGATGGCCGACCCGTGGAGTCAGTACGGCAGTTATGCCGCATTTACTCTAGGGGCTAATCAACCGTTCCGACGGGATGGGCCTAGCCCACCGCGACGACACTGTGGCTAACTCTACAGTACCGGACGGGCCGCGGAAGTCTACGGACAAGACCCGACGACACTGTGGCTGACGCCACAGTACTGGACTGCACTACAGTACCCGGCGCGACGTGCGACGTGATGGCCCACGCCCTCGAGCGTGACGAACGGTGATGATGTCAATGGAGGACTCAGCTGTCATCGAGATAGTAAAACCGCATAGGACCCACCATTTTATAACCCCGGGCCGCCCTATATAAAAGGGGTCCGGAGAGCGATAGAAGAGGGTCAGAACCCTGAACTCTCACGTGTAACCGTTCACACGCGTGAGCAACCTCACGAACACGTGCATCGAGCACCCCACGACTTAGATGCCGGATTCTCTCCCGAAGAGAGAGTCTGACCATTTGTACTCATTCACAGATATAAACCACCCTTAGACGTAGGGTATTACACTGTTTGAAGTGGCCTGAATTAGGTAAAAAAACTTTATTCAGTCTTTCGTAGACTAGGTCACATCGAATACGAAGGCACATCATTCTCTCTATCGTATTTTATATTGTACTGATGGTCAAAACGCAGACAAGAATCATAGAATTTAGGTTCAACGGTGGATAAGGAAACGTTAAAATTTTGATGACACGAAAGGAACCACTCTATTTATTTGGCGATAAATAAGATATTTCCCCCAAAAGAAAATGATATGGTACGGATATGCAAGAAAGGGAAAAAAAAATACGTGGTCTCATGTAGGGCCGCAACCTGCGGCCCAGCTGTCTTGCCGGCCGACAGATCTCGCTAGAACCCAAGTCATATTCCAACCCGTTGCAACCCAAAGCTGCTTAGAAGCCCACTTCGTGCGCGCGCCGCGTACCACGAACATGGGTAGTGTTTGGTTAACTTTGATAACGGTATCGCAATCGTAATGAAACACGGATGTAATCAAAATTAATATTACTAATATGAACTTTGTTTAGTTTGGTTTTGTAATGGTTTTCGATTCCAATACAATGTTTCGTTATAAGAAAATGTAACGTAACCAAATGCTTTGGTACAGAGAGCACACGAACACTTACAGAGCACACGAACACTTCTCCCTATACCAATGCACACGAACACTTACAGGGAGCACTTATGAGAAAATTGATTCACACGAACACTTCTCCCTGTACCAATTCATTTCTGAACATTACAGGAGCACACGAACACTTTCTGAGCATTATAGAAGACTTTCTAAACATTACAGAGGCCACAAACATTTTCTGAACATTACAAATGACCACACAAACATTTTCTGTACATTACAGAAATCCAGATAGAATCATTACTGAGGAGCACAAGTTTACTGAACATTCACAAAGCACCGGAAACAGAGCACAAGTTTTCTGAATATTTACAAAGCTCAACTGGACATGTCACACGTGATTAAACTGCAATGAACTGCATTGAATCAGTTCAATGCATAGTACACAACAGAAAATAAACATTTTGGAGATAAAGTGTGAGAAAATGCAATGAAACTACCATTGCGATTGTGTTCCAAGAGCTGAACCAAACACCACCTAAAAACTAAACATTCTGGACATTTCACAGGTGCAATGAACTATACATTCTGGACATTTCAAAACTGCAATGGACTAAAAACTAACCATTTTGTAGATTCCGAACTAGTGCAGCAGGAGCTCTTCATTAATGTCTATTTTGTGCATTATCTACACAAGGCAATATGTTAGTACATTAGCAAGTGCATTTAACATTAAACTAAAGAGTAGAAAGGCAGGACAAAAGACAAATTCTGATTAAACAAGTAGTTAAACTTTGGCTCAATATTTATAAAAACAAAACCAAATTCAAATTAAACAGCAGGTTAATCGTATTATTGAAATATGTTATGAAATTCACAAGAAGATGAGTCACAACTATTGTATTTTCAAAAATTGTATTTTCTAGAGCTTATACATTGCGTGGTACATGAACTTCACGGCGTTCACGCAATAATTCTGTTGCAAGTGTGCTTTCAATATAATTTACACTAGACAAGGGATTCTGCTTAAAGCCTAACTTTCAACAAATAGCAACATCTATTATAGTTTTGATTTTATTACAATAGTTCAGAATTCTACAGCAAGTAATTAAAATTAATGCTTTTAGTCTGTGAAAAGAGAAAGAAAACTAAAATTGATGCTTTATTTCACATGAATACATAGGGGTTGCTTCCATCTGAGGCAAACAAAAGGAACCTAGCAAACTTAGCAACCTGAGTATATCCTGTTCGCCCACCAGTGAATAGGATGGGGATTAAAGCTAAAGGCTATAGAGAATACACGAACAGACCTGTGAGAAGGGGACTTGAAGCCAGATGTGCTGCTGGTCGACGTGGTCGTGAGCCCCTTCCTTCTAATGCCTTCCTGCTCCAAGTCTTGAACGGACACCCTCTACTCATATCCACTCCAAGGAATCCCACGCTGTGCTGCTCCAATGAACCATTGATCTAGGGTTAGAAGAGAAGCGGAGAAGGGACCGAGGGATTCGACAGAGACATGAGGAGGAAAGGAAAGCTAGCTACCTGCGAAGAGGAGTGATGCTCTCCTCGTCAGAGACGACGGGCGCGGCAGATCGGCTGGCGGTGGTGGGGAGCCGCGACTCGCGAGCAAGACGGACGTGAGGCCGGCCGCCGGTATCGACCTGATACAGGGCAGGGAGGGAGGGAGTCAACTGTGGATAGCGCCGTATCCGATTACGGGGTATCGAGTTCCGGTGTCATGCTAAACAAACTGAAGTAACGGATTTCAATACCAATGTGGACTCGAATGCGTAACATTTTTTTGAAACAAACACATCCATGCTGTTCAGGCCTCCTGAGCTCTCCACGAGGAGCACGCATGATCGGAACAGCACCGGCCACCGGCCAGACCAAGCGGACCGTGCTCTCGGCGGACACATCATCAAAAGGGGCCGGTCGGGGCAAAGCAAAGGCGCACTGCGTTCGTTCGTACTACTCGCGCGGGGCAAAGCGGAGCAGAGCCACTGAGGCTGGATGGATGATTGGCTCCGTCCTTCGGTTTCTCGAGGACGATCTCCCCACACAAAGCACGGATCTTATCGGTGACCGATGTCGTGGAATTTCAAGCGAAGTTCCATACTCCACTCCCTCCATGTCAGAATAAGCCTCAATTTGATCAAACTGTGTGGAGCTAAGCGGAGACGAGAACACTATCTTGTCGGCGACATGGCGCCGCTGTACCTATGTTGCCAGCACTCGCGGCAAACATTTAAATTTTAAAAGCAGCAGCAACTCTGCTGTACTCCACTAGCACGCATAAATCATGCGCGCTCTTCGCACAAAACAGCAAATGCGCATTGCTTTGCGGAGAAATTCCTTTGTTCTCTTCTCGGCCGTGCTTTGTTCGGAGCTATCGCCTGCCGAAGTGCCGATCTACAATGGAGTTTGGATTGGGAGTGCCAAGACCCTGCCTTTTTGTTTTCCCTCTTTCTTTGGTGATAACTTGGCTACTCTCTTTATTTTTTAATTTTCATCGTCGTTGACTTTTAACTTCAACTTTATCGTTTGTCTCATTCAAAAAAATTTACTAAATATAATTTTTTTGTTATAATTTTATTTATCATTAGAGTTATTTGAATCGCAATTTAAGATTTTACATATTTCAACTAATTTTTTTAATAAAATGAATAGTTAATATTGAAGTTAAAAATCAATGACGATAACAATTAAAAAACAAAAGAATATATGTCTAAGAAAAAAATCAATGTTAAAGATAAAAATCAATAAACCGATGACAACAATTAAAAAACCAGACAGAGCACGTGTCTCAGCAGAAAAAAGGCGGCATCCCCCATCGGAATTAAAGCTCCGCCCGCCCAAATAATAGCCTTAGCATTGAAGCAAAGCTCGCCCGAGAAAAGTATTCGAGCAGAGAGAGGTTGTGCTGTAGGTTGTCCTCCTGATTGGCTTATCTGTTCAGTCTGGGATGTCTCAAAGGCCCTCTTGTTGTTTTCGAGCACCTCTCTTTGACGATCCACACTTTTGATTTCAGCAGTAATTCTCATTGCAGCGTCAAGCGTGAACAGAGCACTGCGTTAACAAGACAGTTGTGCGAACAAGAACAGTACGGCGCAGATATTCGGCCCATACGAATATGCTAGTAACGCAATTTACCGAAGTTAGAAATGTCGTCCTCTGTTGTCAGTGAGCATATAGAGGGTGAGGGCTGGGAAAGCTTGCCAAGGAATCGCAGCATTGGCCAGCAAACAGTACCCAAACTGTCGCGTGTTGAATCTCTGTCTCGTCTGAACGAGTGCTGGGTTTCTTCTTCAATCACCAACAGACCACGAGGGTTTCCCAGGCCCGTCAGACGCACGAGCGAAGCAGGCGTCGCAGGGAACAAACGCATCCAAGGAGACGAATCGTTCACAGCAGCTCATGTTTGTGACCCAAGAACGAGGAATATCAGAAACGAGCTCAGTGGAATTTGCCCGCTCGTGTGGAGACGAATCACTGAGCATTAGCGAATCACTGAGCAGGCGAGGCTGCTCACGCGCCGACGAAGCGGCGATCAGAATGTCCTTGCGCGCCGGTCTGGTCTGGTCCGGCAGCAGCAACAGCAGCGCCCAGTTAAAAAATTGATCAGTGGGTTTGATCTAGATAAGCTGCTTTGGCTAATGCTCGCCGCCCGAATCCCCTTTTTAATTTCGCGCTGATCCTCTTTTGATCCTTTGGTGTTTTTTCTCGGCTCTTTCTGATATTCGGGTACCGCCTTTGGCCTTTGGGGGATCGCTGCAATCCTGCCCACCTTATCTATCTCAATTGGTGGGAAGAAGTGTGTGCCAATTGCCAAAGCAGCAGCGTTCAGTACATTCAGAAAGGACTAATTTGAGACCGGTACTGATTCAATTGTTCTCAGGATGAAAACAAAACAAAAGGAGAGGAGAAATTCTCGTTTACCGATTACTTACGTGTCGAATAATTCCTTTTTTATTTTTCCTTCGAAGGAAAGATTTGTCCGTTCATTCTGCAAGAATATTACTACGACTACTACAGACCAGGGAGTGGGTTCGGAAAAAGCCTATCCCAGCACTTTCCGAAAGTCCACAAAGCCAGATTCCCGTAGCTGGCGAAAGAGAGACAGCTCGTGGCGATTGGTGAGGTTAACCATCGCAGCTCAGAGGGACCGACCAGTAAATTCAGTGCTACTCCAATAACTTGCTCTGTGGTTTTTGCCCTCGTTTGAAACCTGACGATGTGAACTGTAAAGCTAGAGTTAACTAGCAGGAAGACATACTGCTACTAGTAGTACTAGTAAGCAAACAAACCCCAGCCTCCCATAATCAGGTAATTATGCAGCAATTATGCTCCTGCCGGGGGAGGGGCCAAGCTCTCACGTTTCATCACTAAAAGACGGCGTTGGAGTTCCTCATGTGGGTGACCTTGGCATCTTGCCGGCCCGCTTTCCCCGATTCCCTCGGGCCCTCACGCACGCACTCTCTCTCAACCCGCTTTTGTTCCTGATGACAACTTTAAACAACCCGGCGACGGACTTTGATGCGCTCTTCGGAAAGGAAAATTATTGGCGCGCTCGCCAAACGATCGCCTGCCTGCCTGCCTATCCCGGCATCATTCGGGAATCTGCTTTTCTCCCCCCCTCTCGTTTAGTCGCCCTGGATGGAATATGTTAAAGCGAGCAAGAAAACACGCGGAAAAGAGGGCCGGGTTTAGCGAGTGCGTCACCCAGATCGTCAGATTGATTAAAGCAAAGCGAAGGGGAAACGCAAAGGTAACCTTTTGTTGATTCCTTCCCAGAATGTTGTCGAGCGTTTGAGGCAGGCCAGCCCTCCCTGCCTTTCATGCTCAACAGGAATCTAAGTATCAGTGGGCTTTAGGATGTAAGAGAGCGTACCCACGAGGTCACATCTAAGTATAAATTTTTACAGATAATATAAAAATCCACAAAATTAATGCTAGATGGGGGTCTTATGGGTACCTATTTGCATCACTAGCAGACATAATAAAATTTATATTATATACGGGTCTGGTAAGTACCTATTTGCATCGCTAGCGGACATAAACCACGGTGTGAATATTCTTTACCAAATTCAGACAAGCACAAGGAAGCGGCGCTCCACAAAGATGCCGATTTGACAGTGCAAACGCGCAATCATGAGATGCCTGAGACGAACGAACGGCTGCGCGCAGCGAGAGAAACCAGCTCATTAGCGGACAACGGGTTATCTAGAAGCTTATAGCTACTAAGAGGAGTCGCTGAACAGTGTTTTGCAGAGTGAGGGCCGGCAGAGCGTGGAGCCGTGAAAACGACCCTTCTTGGCGCGCTTGTCAGCTAGTTAACTCTGCGTATGCCCTTTCTTAATATCCTTCAGAATGCTGGACGAAAAAAAGCATATTGTGATCGGCAAGGCCTTGGTCAGATTACTGCATGAAACAGCACAAGATGTATGAAACAGATCAAGGGAAACTGAAACACGAAGTTTGATACTAGTACTACTAAAAGGCACTGAAGTATGTTAGGTTGCACCGGGTACCGGAGCAGAAAATTTTGCAAATACTCCGTATCTGATTTGCCAACGTGAAGATGAGAAGTGAAACGGCCACCTACTCAGAACACGACCGACGATCTGGTCGTGGCGCCGGCCACTGGCCAGCAGCACTCGTCGCGGCCACGACGCAGCGGCATCGGCCCAAACACACGCGCGTGCGCGCCCGGCGTCGTACAGAAGCTTCCTTTGCGATCCATGCCGATAGCAAAGTCCCGGGCGGACAGGTTGCTTGCATCCGAGTGAGATCTGGATTAGATTCCTTGATTCCCCTGTCACCGCAAAAGCCAGGGGGCAGTTCGCCAATTGCGTTGGGGCTCGGTTGCCGCCGCTGCTGGTGGTGGGCGGCCTTCGCGTCGTCGGTCGTCCTTCTCCCTCCGGTCAAAACGAAATTGAATATCAAACTCAAATATAAGAGCTACGTTACGTAGATCAAATGATACTGTCTAACTAAGAATTTAATCTTAGTCATTTTTAAAAAAAAACAATTATATAAATCCACCTCATATCATGCGTCCCTACTTTCCAAATCAGTCACCAAAATTACTTTCCAAAATAACCATGTGAGTTAGTTTTCAAAAATAAAATTACTTCCTATAGTAATTAATTATTATATGATAACTTTTACCACATAGAAAGATCAATTTAATTCTCGGGATGAACAGTCTACTGTGATTTAGGTCCACTTTAAAATCTGATAAAAATAAAGCACGCATAAATATTCTCTTCGATTTTGTTTCCCCTTTTCCCTGCTCGCGAGCGC
>BCLH01001759.1:56858-70861 GCA_001602315.1 Zoysia pacifica | reverse complement strand
AGTTCGTCTCGTCTGAATGAAAGGAAGTTCAAGGACGATGTACACTGAATATCTGGCTAGCTGGTGAGCCAGATCAAGGGATCGATAACACAGCTACCAGATCGATTGACAGGCACCGTCAGTGATGTGCAGTGCACATGTGATTTCTTTCTTTTAATTAGGTGCCGTGCAATTTTCAGAGAGAGAGAGAGAGAGAGAGAGAGAGAGTTGGGTCTCAAGAAAGAAGATGCAACGGAACGGGTTGCATGTGGGAGGCAACGCGCCAAAAGCCGCTACATTCCTGCAAAGTCAAATCGGGTGATGCCGCCGGTCGATCGAGCTCGTACACCATTGTGACCCTAACCATGGCTACGTGTTAGCTGCCATTATCTGTGTTTAGCTTTTTCACACAGTTTGAACGCTATATGTCGTAGAGCCATGTTGGCCAACATTTGTGCACGTTTTTGCCTGTTCAATAACAGCAAAGTTTTCCTAACAAACGTCACAGGTACGTAAGTCGCGCTGTAGTAGAAAATGAAAGATGCCTCCAACTGGTATACGGTACTTGAACAAAATGTGTTAAGATCGTTTCCAGTGATGCATTTGTAATTAATGTCTATAATGAATGGATGAAGCTCGATCAACTGCCTAAACAGAGACTTTGATTTGATCCACACAAGAACAGAAAATGGATTTGTACGCACTCCCTCCGTCCTGATTTACTTGTTGTTTTAGGTCTGGACATATGAATTAAGAAGGGTTGAAAATGTATGATGTACTGAAGAAATATAGATAGAAATAGTGATGTATTAAAAATATAGAAAACTGTATTAAAAAATGAAAATGACAAATAAAATAGAAAAAAATTCAAAGAAAGCTACGATGACAAATAATTTGAGACGGGTGGAGTATTTGACACGCGATACATATAATGCCGTGAGCCTTGCTATGGAGAGCCCTTGAGTGAAGTGATCAAGTGAGTCTCTTATTACTAGGGCTGGACCAGTGAGAAGTCCTCTCTCCCTCTCTCTGCGTGTGTGTTGTCACAATTTATTTGACTAAGTTGGTGTCATCTTAATTGCGTCTTTTCTGACATAGGACGTCTCTATGGTCCTTAGTACCGTGTACTCTACAATGTTCACGCATGTGGCTATGTAAATGCCGTCTCAATCCACACATTTTCAGTGACTATACACCACTACTTACCGATTTGACTATCTCTGTTTCTCCATGGACTATTTATGTTGTCGATCATGCTGGAAAATATTAGGCTAGCTGTTATATGTTGCAACATGTGTACGTGTAAATAAAAAATTGCAACATGCATACTAAACTATATCAAGTGATCTAGTTATTGTGGTTGCACTTTTAATCATTGAATTTAGAATTATACAATCCTGCAATCGGAAAACAGTAAAATTGATGCTGGGAGATGGAAACAACACTAGCCCTAACGTCGACAAATGAAATCTGGAGGGAACTAGAAAAGGCCCCTTTTTTCTAGTTCCGCACACGCATATATATACTCTGGGAGTCTGGGAATAGAAAATGTTTTCTTCATTCTGATAATTTTTTATAATGTATTGTATAATATATGTGCACGAATTGTTGATCCCTGCATTTGGAAGTCCAAGGAACTCGTGTGCATTCACATGTATGCATGTATTGTCACACAGTCTTATTTCTATTTCTACTCATCCCTGTATGTGTGCGGAGTCGTGGAGGAAACTACTCCAGAAAAAGGCCCTTTTCATGGTGATGCCACTAATCACTGATAGTGACGGCCACAAAGCAAGAAAATATCGCATAATACGATCAGATTAGTTGGGGAGATATTGATTAAGCATCTCAACACATGCATCATCATGCAATTGCACATGATAACCTTCATTCTTCTAGATGAAAACCACACACACACACACACACACACACACACACAGAGAGAGATCACTACTAAATCATCTTGTAGTGTCGTCAGAGGTGGCGTTGAGGAAATGGAAGAACAAGGAGATGGCATCCACAAGCAATTTTTTTTAAAATTCTTCAAAATATAAAATTTTACTTAGTACTATTATTGAGGTGTACGTGGGTCGTGTGGCGTATATAGAATGGATTGAACACTTTTGCATGACGCAGTTTTCTATTGGGGGATTTAGTTTACCTTGAGTTGAATGTGTGGATTTTAAACACCTTCATTATTGTCAATTTGAAGCACTTACTTTTATCAGTTTTGAAACTTGAGGTTTCAAATATATCACCTATGAAGATTTAGTACCAACACTAGATAGATACTACGAAGGTTAAATAGGGGTGGTAGCAGCATATAAAATCGCCCTAAAAGACTAGCAAATTAAAAAACGATGAAGGTGACTAACCAACCCCAATTTGAATCATAAAGAAGGCGTCACTCCAAATTCCGAGCGCATAATTTTAGGTTCCATTCAACTTCCGTACGTACAGAGGTAGCAGCACGAGCTTTGTCGTCGCCGCTTTCAAACGTGAAGGTTCAGTTAGGTTGCAGGATGAATGCTTCTTGCTTGGTACTGGTACCACTACGAGACATCGAGGACCCTGCGGAGTAGATGGCAACAGGAAGCTGATGAACTTGTCCTTGGCGTCCCGATGGAGGAAAGAGGAGAGAGAGAAACTAAAGGCAGGCGTGTTGCATGGGACAGGACAGGGGGGAGGTGCTCGATCCCTCCCAACTCTACTGTAGAGGTGCTTCGTGCTTGCATGGGCTGGAAAGCTCTCCCACAGAGAAGGGACGTACAGGAGAGAGAGAGAGAGAGAGAGAGAGAGAGAGAGAGAGAGAGAGAGAGGTGCCGGCCGCCCTATCACCCGATTCCTTGAAACCGAAGGCTAGCTAGCTGCACAAAACGAACGTACGTGCATTCGCAATATTGCATGGCCGGCTCTAGCTGCGTCTTCCGATCGATACCTAAGGCCAGCTGGACCATCGTCTACCCTACTCCCCGGCCGGCGGCCTATCCTTCCCTTCCCTCCCGTCTCCGGCATATGCAAGTGTTTAATCAGTTTCATGTATTCATTAGCTGGAATATTAGCAAGCAAGTACGTTCGGTAAATCATTTCCAATTTTTACCACATCACAAAAAAAATATACAAATGTGAATAACCTAGTTGTTATGGTGGTGAGGATTTTAGGTGCAGGCCAGCACGCCTGCCTGGACCTACAGAGGGGGCATGATGAAGATGATGTGGATCTTGTACATACTATGGGTTCTAGCTAGGAAAAATACTTGTCTAGGTCAAAAATCAAAATTCATGTTACCCCACAAGGCCACAATGGCACAATACCACAGTAACCAACAGTGCATGATTTGTAAAAGGAGGTTAAATTTGACCAAAAAAAACAAGATATGGTAATGGGCATGATCCATCGACGAGTACCAACCTATGATTCATTGACTAATTAACGCTAAGTGTCAAGTCAAACACAGCTGATTGAGAGAGGCAACGATCCATTGATGGATCCATCTTGATACCAGCAGCAAGAAAATTTTTGCATGCAATCATCTCGCCGCTATCTATTTATTGAAATTGTTGATCGATCTCCGTTGATTTTTCTTCCACAGTGAATCCGGCCGGGCCAGGATGATGAGACACCACTAATTGGGCGCTTTATTACTATTGTTTTCGACAAATTAATCATACAAGCTTTAATTGTCGGCACATGAGCTTTTTCCGTGCAGGTTGTGTGCTGGCGGGCCATGGCCATATGCATATGCAGTGTTCTCTCTCTCTCTCTCTCTCTCTCTCTCTCTCTCCCTCCCTCCCTCCATGTAGGAGTATTATATGTTGTAGGCTCCGATCAAAACGTACGATGATAGACTGATCGATCAGTCTTTCACAACTTTAAGGAAATAATTAGTTTTACGAGACTAGAAAGAAAAGAGACAGAAAGGTCGAGATCATGCATTAAGAAATTCAGGTACTCAAAGCTTTTTGGTTCCTAGCCAAGTGAGAGGAGTATGGGTCGATGGAGGAGGGAGAGGACGAGTATTGCGCATATGCGGCTGTGAGAGTAGCTAGCTCGATGATGCTCAGTATCCACATGACCACGACATGCAGACACGTTCTTCAATCACCAGTATGTAGCTCGCTTTACTCAGCCAGTAATTTACAGGACCATTATGCATGTTTGTTCCGTGGCCTCCATGCTTAATTACGTTTTCACCATTTTTCTAGCTAGCCACAATTAAGTAGGTTACGAGGGTTTCTGTTGTGTTGGCCCATGTATAGTACTAGTAGTACTCTATGCATGGAGCAAGACGTATACTCAGGTCGGACCCGACCCGACCCCAGGCAGGGCAACAGGAGCTGTATATTTCGGCCTCGTCAACCTGCAGATAGGTCACCTGGCGTAACGAACAACGAACCGTGGTCTGTCAACTCGATGATTGAGTAGCCACTGCTTCAACGAAACGACGATTCGGTCGATCGACACGACCCCTCCTAGAGTCCTAGGTCCTAGGTAATGCCTGGTTGGGGCAGCTCGATCGAGCAGCAGTAGGGCTACAAGTAGTGTTGTTGCAGCTGGCATGGCGCAGGCACACTGGCAACTCACAAGCAAGTTTTCCCCCACGGCCAAACCTAAAGCGACGGCCGGCCGGCCACTGTGCAGCCATAGATCGGTCACCGTCCATCGGCTGGCCCAAGCACGGATAGAACACACACGCGTGTGTCACGACAACGCATGTACACGCATCAATACTCTCTGTCACGGTTTAATATTTTATTTAAACCGCTAAAACCAATCGAGACCGGTTTAACGAAAACCACGAAAACCGAAAAAATCGGTCAAAAACTGCTCTAAATCGAAAATTCAAAATTTGAACGGTTTGCTACAGTAAACAGGCCGGTTTCACCGGTTTGCTACATTAACAGATTTTAAAATTTGAAGCCCACCGGTTTTGGTTTTACTCGTTTTTGATATTTCAAATTTTTTTTCAATTTTTTTAAATTTTTAAAAAATTTTAAAACGAAAACCGACCGATTTATATCACCAAAAACTGCGAAAACCAATCTGTTTTGAGCGCTTTTGTAAACCCTGCTCTCTGTAGGTCTTTGCCCCGGTCTAGTTAACCTAACAGTTCTATCTCTGTTCTTCTTTAACACCTCTCTCTCTCTCTCCCTTTTTTCCCTTTCACCGATGCAATGCCCAGTTTCTCTGTCTACCTTTCTCTCTCTATAGATGCATCGTGCTCCTCTCTCTCACTATTTCTAGAGAAGATAAACTGCAGCAGGAGGCGGTATTGGGAAACAGCAGCAGCTGGAGGGGGAGGAGAATTATTGGGGACCAAAAGGCCACTGATCAGATCGGTCCCTGATCGATGACTAGCCGCGCGCGATCAAAACACCAGCCCCGCGGCCGGCCTCGCGCGCTGGAGTCATGTGCACCTTCTACCGGAAGGCACTGTGATATATGTATCAGATCTGAATCAGTAGCTGATACGTACAAACACAATAAAATATGTATTAAAAGCATACTTTGAAAGAAAAATTATACTTGAGACAGAATTTTTAGCGGCAACACGGTAAAGATCTCTATTATCCAATATCGATTGATCAGCCAAAAGCGAAGCAAACAGCGGAACACTAAAGCTCAAATCTACAAACAGATTTAGAAAACAGAACGAAAACCCAGCACGTCATCACCTATGAGGTCCTCTCTGTCTAAAACTATAAATACAAACAGATGAGTACATAAAGTACTCAGCAAAATCTAACACTAAGTAAATATGTGTGTGTGTCTATATATATATATATATAGAGTGTATGTGTGTAGCAAAAAGACAGTTTTTATTCAAAGTTACTTACACAAGGTTTTCAAAGGAAAGTGAAAATATTTATTCTCGTTAGTTCCAAAATTTTTAACTATAAGGGCATCTACTATTCCATCCAGACACTTTTCAAAGCATGAACACCTACACCCACTCACGCTACAAAGATATTAGATAAAACTAATTGTAGGGTACCCGAATAAGTAGCATATCAATATCGTGACAACGGCTATTTCGAAAGTATTTTTATACTCTGCATAGGTTGTACACTGTACTCACAGGCTATGCCTTCTTTCGCGAGCAAAAAAAGCATAACATTTACTCACAACTACATAGGTTTTCACAAATTGCACCCAAGATATACACAGAGGCTATCCGTCGGAGTATCACTCTCCCGATGACGCGAAGTACATTCTCGGAGCCGAATCGTGAAGATTTACTACAGTCACGTTTTTTTCTGGTCCCTTTTTCTGCACTAGGTATTACAAAACTAGAGGCTATATCTGTGGGCTTACGGTCCCATGACGCGGACAATTACATAGTCGAGAGCCAAACAGCAAATTATCTCACACCCTTCTCCTGTCCTCTTGTGTCCTACCGACTTTTTAATGGCTCGATGTGGAATACCCATGTAGCAGGAATAAGTCCCTCCCAATTGTCGGGGGTTTTGTGGTTGCACGAAATTGCTAAGTCGAGGACTAATGAACCGGTCTTTATATAGCAGAGGTGGCATGTTCGTCCACGGCAGGTGGACCAAACCGATACCTACACACCTATCACCATCACCTCTTGTTAGCCCCACTCCACGACCAGAATCACTCATCTTCACCTATCACTAGTTGCACTAATTCTACCTCAATTTATTTTACACACACCATCAAACACAATTTAATGCATTTTATAAATAAATGATGTATGGTGTGATGGTGCAAGACACCGCAGTTGGGGTCTTAAGCATTCTAATAACAAAGCAACTTTTTGTTCGTTAAAGTATTTTAACGACGGTATCGTATAGTTAACAAAGAGGGTATCATCAACGAGTAATCAAGATAATTAATATTAATGTCTAGTAACCGACACTAATATCAGTAAAACAATCAGTCAAGTAGGATTATAACTAACACAATGTTTTAAATCAAAATATTATGCATAACAGAAAAGATAGGCACTATAAAAATATTAGCAAAATATAAATTCAATACAATCAAAAGGTTAGAGCTTGCCTACAAACTCTTAATCTTTGAAGCTTAAGATCGGAGGCTCTTCTTTAAGATCCTAATCGTCAATCTCTGGCTTCGCATTCAAATCTTCGTGCTTCTCTCCACACGCAATCCATCTGGCTTCTCTCAAATCTTGGCTCTTCCTTACACTCAGCGCTACATGATAAAATACGTCTAATAAAACTACCGCGGAAGAAACAAAGTCAAGAAGAGACGATAAACTCCAAATAAACTCCACGTAAGAACCAAATAAAAACCAAAAGAAAATAACTGACAATGATCATGCATGAGGTGGCAGCTATTGCATTCTAGATTATTTTAAACACTTTTATTTAGCGCTTAAGCGGATACATGGGTGAGCTCAGCGTGTATTGTGCATTGTTTGGTGTGTGTGATACTAATGCCTTTATACAAGGAAGCATATCTACAGTGAGTGGCTTACCCCTATTTATTAGTGACTAATTATTAGGTTTATGTTAAGCAAATTTTACTCATTGTTAAGTGATCGTGAAGGTGAGTTATGCGGATTCTCGTAATACATACTCGTGAATGAGTGTCTGTTTAGGCCGAGACTTGCACTATACTAATGAGGCTAGTAGGTGTTTGTGTACAGATGCAGGTGTGTGTTCTTTTATGTGTCATCCTATTTTAGTGCTCGAATGATTTCGTGGGCGAGCTATGCTGGTGGTTTAAGCTGCAGATGGTGAGGTACATAGTGCACTATATTTGCAATTTAACTTCTGTACACGTGCAAGTTATTCTATGCTATTAGCAATTAACTACTTAATTTAATCTACATAATTAAACTACTAAATTAAGTCAAAAAGTGGTACGTGTACTATGTGTGCTAATTGGTATTTATTTCCTAATGTGCAGGTAGGCATTAGTGATTAACATTTAACTACTCAATTTGTATCTTTATAATTATCCTACTAAATCTATGTATGGCACAAGTACTGATGTATATAGAGTAGAGTGTGGGTGTGTGCTATTTAGTATTTACATATTTTCCTGATATGTACATAGTAAACGTTAGTATTTATCTATTAATATTATGATTCTAACTTTAATCTAAATTATATAGAGCTAAAATAGGTATGCGCACTACTGCATGCTAACTAACAAGATCATGCTAAAGTGAGAGGCACACTAACATGAATTCACGCGTAGAAATAAATCACAATTAAGCACTTGCAATAAAATCGATTAACTAATAAAAAAAGAATTAAGCAGTTAAACTCCGTTAGAAATAACTATTAAAAAAACCAGCATGATCAATGGTTAAGCGAGGTTTGGATGACCGGATGAGGTGGGGCTCGAGACAACGATTCTAACGGTACCAAAATCGTTGAAAACAAGTTGGGATGAAGAAATTAAGGCAATTTGAATGTGTACGGAGGCTTTAGGGACTTTGTTGAAATTGATAGAAAGGACGTAAGGTCCTTTCTGTAAATGCACAGGACCTTGGTGAAAAATAGTTGGACTGATGTGTGTTTAACAGAAGGACCTGGGGCCCTTTTTGTAAGAAAATAGGGACAAAGTTGTGATCAAAGATAAGATCAGGGAGGTTTACTGTAATAACGGGTGGACTGGAATATAAATAACAAGGCATTAGGGGCTTGGATGCGCAGAGAGATATTTTCTGGATTAATAGAATTATTTTTGTATTGGAAACCTCATGGAATATTTCCACGGGTCCGTGGACCAGAAGGCAGGCGCGGTCCGCCAGTCCATGGTGGACAGATCAAACTCGATCCGTCGGATCAAAAGGCGAAGGTCTAGATTTGAAGTAGATGAAGGGGCCGGTGTGTCCTAATCTAGACCGATGGATTGTAATCGGGTGACTAGGATTCAAAACGCGATGTGTTTTAATCAGGACAGTCGGATGCCGATCGAGCGGTCAGGAGGCCGACGTCACTCCCGCAGCTGCCGGACTCGGCTAGGACGGCGGCGCCATTACGGCAGCTCGCCAGAGAACTCAGCTCGCGCTATGAAGCGGGGAGCACGCCGAAAAAAGGGGAAAAAGACGGAGGATCTTGCGGTGAACTCGGCTCGGTGGTCACTGAGAGTCAAAAACGACCGGAGGATGGGTCGCAGTGTATGCCAGGGCGCGGCGGTGGCGTTCGCGGAGGGCGGCCGGGAAGAGGTTGCTGAGGCATAAGGAGGGCACAGGAGGGGCAGATGAGGGCGGAGATTGCTCTGGTGTGCTAAGGGTGGCCTGGGATGGGCTGTGGCGCGCCGGCGACGGAGAGGCACCACGACGGCGGTAGCGCTCGTCATTAGGCCACAAGGAAGGTGCAGGCGGCTCGAGTTCCGGCGTAGAAGCAGGTTGGCGATGTGGTGAAGCTCCCTATGGGCTCAGATGATCCGGAGAAGCACCGTGTCGTGCCGTCGACAAAGAGTCGGCGGTGCGCCAGGGCAGAGCGCGGCGACGACGGACAGCGCCAGCTCGCAGGGCAGGCATGGCGGCTCAGAATTCCGTCAGAGGAGCAAGCGTCCGGCATTCCATGATCACACAGGAGACAAGCACACACTAGAGCGTGCCGGCATCGGACGACAGGCAGCAGCCGGTGGCGTCGCACGGCGGGGCTTGGCTTTGGCCGGGCTCCGCCAGACATTGGTGTGGCTAAGAGGAGGGAGGCCCCGTAGGTCGCGCAGGCGATGCCGGAATGGGGAGCCGCTCACCGGAGGAGGCAGGTTGCGATGGCGCGAGCTCGAAGAGTAGGAGCAACGAGGTTCGACTCAGGGCAATCGAGAGACACAGGTGGAGTTCGTGCGTGATGCGTGCACAGGCAGGTGGCAGCAGCGCCCACGCATGTGCGGTGCGAGGCTGGGCGCGTGACGAGGCGTACGCAGCAGTGGAGGGCGACGCGGGGAGGAAAGAGAAGATGCTGACAGGCGGAACCCACGGGTTTTCTATTTTCGGATTTTTCTCAGAATTTCTATAACAGCCCGCCGTTTTTCCCTCAAAAGATTATCTTCTCAAGCTCCAATGAATTTGGAATTTTGCAGGATTAAGGAACTTTTCATGACAAACAACTTTTGTTTTGGGATCATCTCCAAATTCAAAATTAATTTTACTCTATAAAATTCGGAGAACAGGTGGCTATTTGAAAAGAATAAATTAATTTAGACGATGTCAAATAGGATTAAAGAGTTGACGGGTTTGAAATTCAAGGAATTCAAAAGGTTTGAAATTCAAAAGTATTGGTTAGATAAATGATTTAAAGAATTAGAATTCAAGAACGCAAGAAAACAAACAGTAAAGAAAAAAACAAAAAGGGTCAATCACTTGTCACACTTCTAAATTTTAATATTTTAAAATTTTCAAATTAACTAAGTTTTAATTAGTGATGTTTTTATTCTTTGAGATATGAAAAAAAAGAAGACGAGAAGAAAAAAAAATGTTAGAGTAATTATTAAAAAATTTTGAATTTGTACTAAAATTTGAGATGGCACATGTCACCGGGCGGCGAGCGGCGACAAACGCCCCGATCGAGCCCGGCCGCCGGGCGGGGCCCCTCAAGGACGGAGACAGCTTGCCAGGCGGGGCCGTCCATGTCCCCCTCTCCCTCCTCAGCTCCTCTGAGTCCCCTCCTCAGCTCCTCCCCTAGCAGCTCTAATTCGCCGGCAGGTGAGACTGTTCGGCTGGTCCGGTCTTCCTGCCCCGGCAACAAGGAAGAAGCTAGACGAGCACCGTCGTCTGTCACTCTGCATCCATCAGTAGTAGTGCCACTATCTCAGCCAGCTAGCTGCGGCTGGCGCATGTAGCCCCGTACTGCGCATATTACCAGGAGTAGTAACTGAGACTTGTGTAACTCTGTTCTGGGCGTCCTCGATCGATTCCGAAAGAAATAAATCATGCATACAGGTTTCTTGTTCTCTAGCTTCTCGGGGGTAAGATGTATAGGCCACGTTACCAAGCTTTGGCTAGCTATGAATCCTTATTTAAAAGTTACATGGGCAGAGTAAAATGGGGCATTTGACAGTCACAATTATGCACATTTTCTTCATGCAATCTACATTACTCAATCATGATCCGTTTGAAGATCGATAACTAAGTACTAAATGGTTAATTTACCCTGCTCAAGAACAGGAAATGTTCAGTGTGAAATGTAATAATCGAGCTCTGCTGGTCCAAATGAATTCGTCCAGAAAGGGACAACAGTTGGTCAAATTTACTGGTGAAGATTAAGGCGCAGGAGTACGTACACGGCGATCGATCAGGTAGCGACATAAAACGCATGTACCATGTACTGGGATTCATGGAAACAGCCTAGCTGGGTACGTACGAGTAGCTACCTAGCTCACCTCGTGGAGATTAAAGGATGCACATGTAAGCTTCACGTACTACGATTGAACCATGCACACGAAGCCCACTGATTAGATGAGCACACTTTTCTACCAATGACCAATTGAAATAACTTGTAATGAATATCAATCGATATGTAATTATGAACATCAATCTGTAATTATATACTCCCTCTGTTCTTTAATTAATGTCGTCGTTGACTTCTTCACTCAACTTTAATTTTTCGTCTGATTTAAATTTTTTTAGTAATTTTTATATAAATTGTTATAATTTGATTTATTATTAGAGTTAGCTGAGTCACAACTTAAAATTTTATACATACGAATAAATTTTTTAATAAGATAAATAGTCAAAGTGTAATGTGAAAATGAACGACGATATCAATTAAAAAAAACAGAGGGAGAAAGTATAAATAGTATTACTCACTATTACTAATAATGTTGTGATTATGACAATCCCAGGGGTTAATTAAACAAGTAGAGAAATATTAGGTCGTGGCGGAGAAGCGTTTGACAGTGCCGCTCCACCTTACAGCGCCCGATCAAACGCTATCGTTTATCGATCCTTCCTTTCTTTTCAGATCTTTGATTCTGTCTGTCTCTCTTATCACTCTAATCACCTTTGGAATCATTGCCTTCTCTCTCTCTCTCTAGCGATCTTTAGATCTTTTATTATTTTTATCTTAGAAAACTTGTTGTTGGTTCTGTCTCTTTACCGTACCAGGGCAGCAGGGCATGCATCTCCCTCTGTCTACCCTAGCCATGTTACTACGTGGTAGTGGAGTACGTACGTAGCAGGACGGCGGCTGCAAGCAGTACGTGTAGCTGTGCAGTGCTACAGCGTCACGTGGCTCAGTCAATCAGCCGCTCCGTCGACGTTGACGTCGCCGCAGACCGCGCGAAGTTCCACAGGTCGTCGTCGCCGCCGCTGAGGAGCCTCGTGGCGGCGGCGGAGTAGAAGGCGAGCCCGTCCATGGCGCCGTCTCCCTCGTCTCCGCCGTCGTCGAAGCTGCAGAGCTGGTCCTCCGCCGGCACGTCGGGGTCGGGCTGCCCGTTCAGGTGCGACGCCACGAGCCGGTCCATCATGGCCCAGTCCGTGATCCCGTTCCCGCCGCGGTGGAGGTCGTCGTCACCGCCGCCCGAGGAGGCCGCCGCGGTCTCGCCGGGCACGTGCGGCAGCGCCGTGGCCGCCGATGGGCTCTCGAGCGGCGGCAGCTTCATGAACCTGTGCCCGCCGAGCACGGTCTCGATGGGCCCGAGGCACCGCGACCCAGGCCTCCCCGCGCCGCCGCCAACGCTCTGCGGCGAGAGGACCTCGTGCTCCTGCTTGCATGACCTGACCATGTAGGTCAGGATCTGGTCGAGCGTCTCGTCGCTGGATGAGTACTGCAGCCCCTGCCCGTGCATCGCCGCCGCCTTGGAACCCTGCCCGTGGTCGCCACCGCCATGGCGGGGGCCGTGCTTACCGCCGCCACCGCTCCCTGACTCCTTGACATGGTACTTCTTCTTGAACACTCTGCACACTACCCAGCCGTCCTCCTGCCCAGCGTCCGACGAAGCAGCAGCCGCTGTGACCTGTATGTCCATGGATGACGGCATCGCCGACGAGGCAACGGCAGGTGTAAGTAAATTATTGCTACCTTTTGGGGCACATGAAGCACATGGAAAAAGTTTGATAATTACTGGCTGGCTCTCTCCTGCACCTACTGCGTTCTCTCTCTCTCTCTCTCTCTCTCTCTCTCTCTCTCTCCCCAGAGTAGTACTTCACTTCATGCAAGAGGAAGAAGAACAACAAGAATAGAAAAAGTGAGAGAGGCTGCAACTGGATCAAATCAAGGCTGGTGGTGCCCGTGCTCCTATCATTGCACCACTAGCGCCATATAATTGTTATTACGGAAACAAATAATTAATGGCGTTGTACGTGAATTGGTGCAGAGATTAGCTAGTTCATCTTGTTTACTACTCCTAATTTGTCCTACAAGAGCGAAGCTTGATCGTTGCTTATGTTGATCAATAACCGGCCCGATAGGTGGAGTCGTGGAGCGGTGGAGATGGATCGATTGAAGGGAGAAGGATGGTTGAAGCTTCACCGTGGCAGTGGCGGCGGCATCGGTGGCAGGGTCGTCGAGGCGGTACTCGTGCATGATCCAGTCGGACTTCTGGCCGTGCGGGGCGCGGCCCTTGTAGAAGACGAGCGTCTTGCGCATGCCGATGCGCTTGACGGCGTTGTAGATGGCCTTGTCGCGGCCGGTGGCCTTCCAGAACCCGGCCGCCGTGGCGCGGTTCGTCCTCGTCCCCGTCGGGTACTTCTTGTCCTTGTGGCTGAAGAAGTACCAGTCGTTCTGCGGACCGGAGCCGATCTTACATTCCTCTGAGACGAGAGAAAGGCAGCGTGCAAGAGTAATTAGCCAGACAGTTATAATTGAACTGAACCATGGATTCATCAAGTTAATTAATTCTCTCATCACTGGCCATGGCACAACACTCTCTCTTGACGATGATCCATGGGCTAAACCATGGATAAGCAAGCCAAGCTTGCGGTGTGTCCTGCTATCAATCTAGCTGAAACGAGCTACTTGCATTCATCAGGCCATGCCGCCATAGCACTCATTACATACAGTCGCTGGCGCAAGTGCAGCCAGGCATGACTTGGAGCTGGATTGCAACCAAGGCCAGCCATGAGTGTGAATTA
>BCLH01001759.1:24358-51858 GCA_001602315.1 Zoysia pacifica | reverse complement strand
TGCATGCATGGATGGATGGATCGATCGAGCAAACCATGCACATGCATGGCTGGCCTACGTACGCACGTAGTACGTTCATATATACGCGGCGGCGACTCATCGATGCCACACATGCTGATCATGACGCTGTGTGTGTAGTAGTAGCTGCTACGCATTCATGGTCGTGGTCTTATGGATCAAGAGTGCATGTGACCAACATGTAATTAATTAACCAACGAACAGCACAGAAGTGTATAGTCTCATCGATAATTCTGTAATTCTTTCAAATGTGTCGAAGATGATTACACAATGTCAAATTTCAATGGCATCGATCATCAATGGACAAATAGAATCCGTGGTCAAAATAGATGTTGCTGGTTGCTATAGTATTTGGCCCTAGATGTAAGATGGACTTCTGGCTTTGAATTTTGTGAAAATCTGACAAACCAGGTCCAATGACCCTTCTTTTAGGCGCATCTCTATTTCTGATCAAACGAATGATCGTCATTATTCTCAAGAATCATAAGGTTTCCCATAATTTATTTAAATTCATATGAACAATAAATTGGGGGATTAATTAATTAAATTAAGGCCTGTTTCTACAACGTCGTACTAAATACAGAGTAGGAGAAAATTATTAGAAATCTGATATCAGTGGGGAAGAAGAGACTTAGGGATCGATGGAAATATGATTGACGGGGTCGGAGGGACGTAGCTTTCATCACTGGCCCCATGAACACTGAACACTGAACCCAACACACAAACATGTCACAAGTAATTAAAACATATAAATGTCCATCGGAGCCACCTGCAGACCAAACAACTAAGTCGACAAGCTAGAGGAGGCCTTCCTTCTCACCGTCTTATGATATTTATCATTAAGCTAATTAAAAAAAACTGCATCATGTGTGTTGAATTATCAGCTGATTTCACACCCGTTCTTTAATTGTGATGCTACAGCTTGTAGGCCATGCATATGTGCATATGTATTATTGATTACCGGCACAAGCCGTGCAGCTTATGGAACACACAGCCTTTACATGCATCAGTACTCTAATACTATTTGTATTGAGTCTTGTAGCTTTTGAGTCACCACTTGCTAGCTGCCAAGTGTACCGCTCCTATCTCCTTGGAGTTTCTTTCAGCTGTGTATACGTGACAACAGCTTTCTGTAGTAGGTTAAGACGCAAGCATCAGTTCAAGTTACGAGATCTTGATCTGTCAAAAAAGTTTCTCCTGAAAAGAGAAGATCCTTCAGATGCATCACGTTTCACCAGCACGCATTATCTTTCCTGTCTGAATATGTTGCTCGCGGATCATGCGTGGAATACAGAAACCGAGAAGAGATGGAACTACGTGTTTGTCCGTGCGCTAACGCCTGCTTAATTACTCTCTGTAAACTAATTGTTTGATTGTTGATTGGTTCAGCGTGAAAAATACAGAAGCCAATGTAAAGTTAGCTCGTATACATGGGGGGGTGTACACGGTGGATGTGCCCAAAATGTTTGGTTCGACATGAGGACAACTAACACGTTGATCATTTAATTTTAATGGAGCTTTTGTCGCAGGCCATGGAGGAGATCAGCTAATCAGGTCCATCCAAGCTAGGGTTTGGGTTGGGGCGGCGTCAGCATCACATCCAAGCAATGTATCCGATTGGAAGGAACATGAAGTTCTGCCCATATAAATTGATCCTAATAAAGTGAGTAGAGTGCATGGCTAGCCATGCCCTATTGTCACACAACCAATGGATGCTTATTAGTACTGGTTTGCGGGGTAAAAAACAAACAAAACACCAAGACTAGTGAGAGAACCCAGTGACCATCCCATGAAAGCCTAGGGACAGATATCTTACAAAAGAGAGAATGCCATCCATAAAGCTTTGAATAAGGACATCATAGCAAGATAGGTACTAGGTGTATTTGGCTCCTTCTATGTTCAGAGAATCGGGCATGTGTGCATGATCTATCCAAAATAGTGGGAGCCATTATTTTAAATCGAAGGCATTGGGTTTTATCAACATAATATATGTGCCATTTAGCTGAGCATATGTGTACAGAGTAGTACACTCTTGTTCCTTAATAATATATATATATATATATAATCAGTCATCAGTAGCTTAACACCTTAATTTACCCATTCATCCCAACAAAAATCATCAGGTCAAATTCTCAGGCCAACCATTGCTTGTTTTTGTTGCATGTTAATGATCCATGGCTGACGGAAATGATCGATAACATAACGAACCATTTGTGAAAAAGAAAGAAGGAAAGAAAGATTCATGTGGAGCTGCAAGAATCTCATCATTTTGTTTCAGAACAAACAAAAAGGATCCATGTAATAGGAGGTTGTTGTGCTTTGCCGTTGTGGTAGCGAGAACAAGAAGTAGTGGCCAAGGAAGTCAACCTAGGGATAGAGACGGACCACACAAGAGTCCATTATTAGGCTCAACGGTTTCGGGCAAAATTGAGCCCATGCATGCAGCGGGTCGGGCCAACTTGCATATGGCCCATATGATAATCATGGTGGAACAGACCACACTGCAACATGCCTCCACTCCAGCTTCTTTCTTAACCACCACATGTTCACTTGTATGTATACGTACTGCAGTCATCAGAGCTCTCAGGAATATGGGTTAATTCCTTACAGGGCACCGAAAAAAGTTTGGATTCTCAAAATATCTTTACAGGCCATCGTAAAATTTGAATTTTCTTATTAGCTATTCATTTTAATTTGTGTTCCTTAGTGACCACTATAGTCACTTTTATTCTCAAAATATCTTTACCTGTTGCAAGCCAAATTTAAATTATGAGCACCATAATTTCTTCAATAATTTAGGTTTGATTTCTTTAGTAATTTTTTATCATTCAGTAATTTTGTATCAACTCCTCGAGTAATTTTGTTTTGATTCTTTAGTAAAGAAATTGATACAGAATCAATAATTGAGAGGAAATTACTAAAGGAATCGAAACAAAATTATTAATTGAATTATAGTGCTCACAATTTGAATTTGGCTTGCAACAGGTAAAGACATTTTAGGAACAAAAGTGACCATAATAGTTACTAAGAAATAAAAGTTAAAATAGATGGCTCAAAAAGAAATACAAATTTGCATCTAAACTTTTTTCAGTGGCCTCTATAAGGAATTAACCTCTGGAATATTTCATTCCTAGGTAGCCAATATATCATGTTAACAAGATGAATATATATGTGCTCGAAATTTGCGGAGAATTAATAATTTTAAAGAGTGTTGTCATTTTCAGAGTGTCTGCATTTGTCAAAAAAAGCAGTTTAAGCTAACCTTGCAGCGAAGGTCGTAGCAATAATGCAGTTGAGAGATCTTTTTCATGAGGAAGAATCATGTGCAAGAAGGTAAAAGGGGTAGGTAGTTTTCCATCATGCAGTTGATAACCTGCAGATAACAATATAAACGCATCTTCTTTTCGCTCTCCGCCTCTGATTGGATTCGCTCTCCTTTTGTATACATTGCACTCACAATAGCTTAATGTAAATAAGCTGATTTGAAGCTGAATTTGTGCCAAAGGTGAATATCGACCGTACATAATGGCGTTGGAAGATCCTTGTCGTGAGAACCATGCGTGAAAATGGCAGGTAAAAATCATCAGGAAATTAAGCGCGTAACTGTCCGTCGTGTGACTGATTGATCGTTCGTCGGGTAAAAATCAGGTTTAGCTTTTCAACATCTCGCTGCCTCACCTAACCCGTGTCCCTAGCTCTGTCTTGAATATATACGTCTCCCTCTTTCTAGATGATCCGACTTATAAAACGCCGTACTGGAGGCTCGCGAATGATCAATAAACTACTGGAGAAAGAGACGCGTCGATATGTAGTAGTGAATATTGTAAAACTGAAATCAAAACTGTGGCTGCGGAGAAGACGACTGCCGAGCAAGCAGCATAACCCTTTTTCGTTCTCTGACGATCTTGTTCCTTCCTTTATCATTTTCAGTTTTCACTTTATATCTCTGACGATCGATGCTCTACCTTCCAATCAGAAGAAGCCCGGCCAAACGATACGAGGTTGCTTAACTTCACGACGGAAAAGAACACGAACGAAAGCGCAACAAAGATGGCGAACGATATATACTAGGAGTGCTAGGTAGCCTCAATATGTTCTACAAATCGTAGCAGCGATCGGATCGATCAGTGGATGCAGTTGAAATGTCGATCGGGCATGTTTTCCTCGAGGGCGTGTTTTCTGTCGCTTTAACGAGAATGCAGCTGCTGCCCCTGATGCAGCAAAACTCTGTAGCTCGACGTCGCCGTTGCGTTCGCGTTCAGCTCAAGAATTTGTTGCCTGTCCTGCTTCTAGATGGAAATCTGAGAACTATTCAGAGAAGTGATCTGCAGGGAATAAAATGTGGTCCGTCCTTATATTAATGTTGTCATCATTGATTTCTACAATCAACTTTAACTTATTTATAAGTTTGTTCAAATGTATAAAATTTTAAGTTTTGAGTCAAATGATAAATAAAATTATATCAAATTTTTTTAATGAAATAAATAATCAAAGTTAAATTTAAAAATCAATGACGACATCTATCAAAGAACAAATGGATTATTAGTTATTTCTTCCCTTTCGTCTGCAACTTTTCTGGTTAAGTTAAACAATCAATCTAGCTCTCTGATCGATCGAGCGCGTCAAGACGGAGAAGGAGCCAATTAAGCCAATGTTTTTTGGAGAAGACGATCGCATCAGCAGCTCCTGTCCTTTGATGATCAACTTGCCCGCGCTTTAAGTCTCCACTTTATCGTTTGCTTTAATTTAATTAAATGCCATCTCTCTCCATCCATCGGAAAGAACGAACGAGAGAGATGCGTCCAAACCGTCACATTCAGTAGCTACCTCGACAGTCACTTGGTCGGTCAGGTTTTCTTCTGAAAAAAAGAGAATGAATTACTGGTAAATTACTCAACAAGAATTTCAAATTGCTGGTAAATTAATCAACATGAAATAACTCGTCAGGGCTGACAACGACCTAAGAATTTATCTTTGCCTGTGTATATTTGAGCTAGCCATTCGTGTTTGCCACAGCATTATTGAGATGGGTGAACACAAAATGCCGTTAATTTGGCATCACAAACAGTCCAAGTGTGGGAATTATTCGATTTCCATATTTGAAAAACGAAAATGTGTTTCTTTGTAGGAGTAGAACTGTATGCGAGTGATAGAGATAAAGAGATTTTTTTTTTCAAGGCCTCATCGAGAAGCCCAATAGCATTATCGCAACAAAAAAAAAGAGAGAGAGAGAGAGAGAAACCCAATAGTATTTGTGTACTTGAATTCAGGCCCAGCACAGTTGACGCTGATGTAGGCCCAGGTATAAAGGGCCGTCTATTGAGCATACAGAACTTGGGCTTATCAGCATCAGATGCAAAGCCGAAGAGTTTTATATGAAGCCCAAGATTAAATGAAGCGCATGTCTTGCCTGCAGGGTGGTGCTAGCTGGGCCTCATTCTTTACTGAATATCTTGTAAGTTTCACAAAAGAGCCCAAGGCCTGTCTTTTATGGGCCTTGTGTCGATACAACCAATATATCGGCCAATTCGTGCCGGTTTGTTTAAAAAAAAGATGTATGGGCTTCTCATTTTCGTTCGTCAGCCCTGGAGGGCACGACGCCAATAGCTATGGTTCCTGGCCCATGGTGAGTAACAAAAGTTGGCCCAGTCCGACGCTGTCACGTGAATTGGATGAACCCTCAAAAAAAAAAAAAACGTGAATTGGACGAACGGACTCAGTCCCACTGTCATGTCACCGGAGAAGAAAAATGTGAATTGCGAACAAAACATCAGATACCAGAGGTGGATTCACCGATGGCGAACAGTTTACAGTCAAGATCATAGTACTAAATTCCCGTCCCAAGAAAAATATCGTACTAAATTAATACTCTCGCCCTCTTCAAATACCTAATCTTAGATCCCATTTGGAAAACAATATTTTTGAATACTATATTTTTTCTGTAAACTTGAATTGGTTCTACAAAATTTCTATGCCATTTTTATGAATTTTTTAGCTTGCAAGCGAAGCTTTAGCCTTATCCACCATTGGTTCGGAATCTACTGGTGGATAAGCAGACAGACCCTCTCCCAGTCCCAGCTGCTGTAAAGATCGCATCCCAAATTCCAATGGTAAAAAAAAAAGACTAAATTAAATGAATAAAACATACTTATTCCCGTTGTAAAAAAAGAGTCCATACTAAATTAATACTTCCTCTATTCTTTACTTTATGCTGTTAGATAACAAAACTCAGATCCTATTTGGAAAGCATTTTTTTTTTCAAATACTATATTTTTCTATAAAATGGAACTTGTTCTGTGAAATTCTTATGGATTTTTATGAATTCTTAAAGTTGCAAATGTGGCTTTTGCCTTATCCGCCGTTGGCCCTGAATCTACCGATGGATAAACAGACATGGACCCTCTCCCAGCTGCTATAAAGATCGCATCCCCAATTTCCCATGGCAAAAAAGGACTAAATTAAATGAACAAAACATACTAGACTAAATTAAATGAACAAAACATACTAAATTCTCGTCGCAAAAAAAGAGATCATACTAAATTAATACTCCCTCTGTTCTTTACTTTTTGTTGTTAGATAACGAAACTTACATCCTATTTGGAAAGCATTTTTTCAGATATTATATTTTTCTATAAATTGAACTGGTCATGTGAAATTGTTATAGATTTTTATGAAATTCTTAAAGTTGCAAACTGGGCTTTTGCCTTGTCCACCGTTGTTTTTGAATCTAGCGGTGGATAAGCAGTCAGGGACCCTCTCCCAGCTGCTATAAAGGTCGCATCCCAAATTCCCCATCGCTCTAGCGGCGGTGGAGACGCAGCAACCCCAAAAGCGAGCTCGCAGCCAAAAATTCCCCAGCCCTGCCCACCACACTGACTCCAGTGAGCTCCGCCTCCTCTTCATTCTCCCTTCCAATTCGTTCTAACTACTACTCATAACACGAATCGATTCCGCTATCCACTCTACTACTGCTATTGCTACTAATCTACTACTATACTGTTTCTCTCGCATGATGCCGCGATTTTCGAATCTGTCGCTAGGTTTTTGTCGGGTGCCAAGGTAATCCGATTTCGATTTGTTGTTTTTCAACACCCCGCGCCGCTAGATCCGTTGCTGTCGCGCGCGATTTCGCCTCTCTCGACGTGGATTGTGTGTGATTTTGTGGTGGATTCTGCGGTGGGAGTCTCTGATTTATCCGGCTGGGTTCTAGGGTTTCTGCGAGATGTCGTCGGACCGCCAGCACTCGGAGGAGCCGGAGGAGCAGCTGGACCTGGAGGGCGACGACGACATCATGGACGACGACGACGGGTACCGCCGCAACCGCCGCCGGGACGACTCCGAGGAGCCCGAGGAGTTCGAGGAGAATGACGACCGGCAGGTCGAGGCCGACGGCGATGACCGTGGGGAGGACGACGCCGGGATGGCGGCGGACGACGAGGAGCCTGCCACCGGGAGAGATGACGGCAGCGACGAGATGGAGAAAGAGGAAGATGGTGGGCCTGAGGACGCCGAGGAGAAGAAGTGGGATGAGCTGCTCGGGTTGCCGCCGCATGGGTCGGAGGTGTTTGTCGGTGGCCTTCCCCGTGACATCACCGAGGAGGATCTCCGTGAGCTGTGCGAGCCACTCGGAGAAATATGTGAGGTCTGTCCGACCTCTCAGTTTCTATGCAATTGGAGCATGCAAAGAATGAAACGCCTACCTTTTTTTGCGATGGATTGCAGGTGAGGTTGACGAAGGATAAGGAGACCAAGGAGAACAAGGGATTCGCCTTCGTCACGTTCACTGACAAGGAAGCGGCACAGCGTGCTGTCGAGGATGTGCAGGACAGGGAGTACAAGGTATACTGTAGATCTCTAGGCAGTTAAGTTGTTTGGCAGTAGCTGCATGCTATGGGAGTTACTGTCAGTACGCCGTGCTTATAACAGATGTTTGGTGCAGGGGAGGACTTTGCGGTGCTCATTGTCACAGGCAAAGCACAGGCTGTTTGTTGGGAATGTGCCCAAGGGACTGAGTGAGGATGAGCTGAGGAACATAATTCAGGGCAAGGGACCGGGTGTTGTTAACATCGAGATGTTCAAGGTGTGTTTTATGATTTTCTTAGTTATCTATGTGATGTGGAAAAAATCCAGATTTGCTGATAAAGTTTTTTTTTTTTTTTGTCTTTCAGGATCAAAATGACCCAACCCGTAATCGAGGGTTCCTCTTTGTTGAGTACTATAACCATGCCTGTGCAGACTATGCCCGGCAGAAATTGTCATCCCCCGACTTCAAGGTTGATGGAAGCCAACTGACTGTCAGCTGGGCTGAACCTAAGGGCTCCACAGACCCATCATCTGCAGCTGCTCAGGTACACATTGTGAATTAGGCAGCTGATTTTGAAGTATTGTTTGGGGTGAGTTAATGGATAATTCATGACTTTTGTCTGGAATATGGTCAATCTACACTTTATGTTCCGTTTACCATATATATATTAGTCACAACAGCAAAAAAACATGTTGTGGATGTTAGAGTTGGTTATCATGACACCATAGAGTAGCATTCATCAATTTAAATCCATGTTATTTTTATGTATTCAGCATCTGTTAATGTGGTATCCTAGGCATGAAAATATAAATGATAAACGGTATATAGGAGGTGAGCCCTGTTTAGTGTTTAGGCTGTTTAGACGGTGTTTAAACGCCGTCTAAATGGTCTAAATGGTTTTATATTGTAGCTAGTTTTCTAGCAAAATTAAATACCTAGAGGGAGGACTGGATCAGAAATTTGCCATGAGGATTGGATGGATGAAGCAATACCTAGAGATTTGGATTGAAGAAGTAATAACTGGACTCCTAGACGTGGCTCGCGGGAGTCCTTAGCAGCGACTCGGGGTCGAGGACACGACGCGCGCGAGTCCTAGAGGCCACGGCGCACTTGGCATGGAGGAGCGGCGTGCGGGGTCGTTAACGTGGCGTGTTGGACATGGAGGAGCAGTGGTGGTGTGCTGGCCATGGAGAAGCGACGGCGGCGTCCTGGTTCTTGAGGAGCGGCTGCAGCAGCGAGTGGAGCGCGATTGGAGGAGTGGGGGATGAACCCTAGCCGCCTTCCTTTATATGGCCCATTTTTGGGCTCTGGCAGCCCAAGAACGGCCCATGCTCACTCCCACAGCCCACGAACGGCCTAAACAGCGTCTAAAAACCGTTTCGTTTAGCCAATAAACGCCATTTAAATGGGAAATTTTGGTCAAGCCGTTTAGGGGTCCATTTATGCCCTAAACTACACTGTCATCCGCTGTTCACCGTTTAGACACGTCTAAATGGCCGTTTAATCCCGTTTAGGAAAACATTGATCTTAGGAAATGGGTGCACAAAACTCTTGGTGGTTATGTTTAAACAATCATCATATTTAGCAGTTACTAACACTGCCATCTACTCAACCTGTGCAAGGCTGCAAGCAGCAAAGCTGCATTCTTCTTTTATGGATAGATGCCATATTTGTTCAAGGAGTCCTTGGATTTTCAACTTTTCTTTTTGTACAGGAAAACTAATATCAACATAAATATTAATATCTATCACAATTGTATTTTGATCAACAGGTGAAGACTATATATGTGAAGAACCTCCCCGAGGATGTTTCGAAAGAGAAGGTCAAGGAACTGTTTGAGAAACATGGAGAGGTCACAAAAGTTGTTTTGCCACCTGCCAAGGCTGGGCACAAGAGGGATTTTGGGTTTGTTCATTTTGCTGAAAGATCAAGTGCACTGAAAGCCATAAAAGGAAGCGAAAAATATGAAATTGATGGTAAACATCCCTTCCTTTTTATCATCTGTTATCAAGTGAAAATTTTACTTTTTCTAGTGGTAAGGCACTTGAAATAATTGTTAACTTATAAATCACTTGAAATTTACGTCAGTTTCTATTGTACTGATTGATTCAGTTCTCTTAGTGCACATTGCTATTCGATAATATATCCAATGTACAAGAATTTTGTAGGTTTAGTAGTTTTAGATCCTCAGGGTCATCAATCGTTAGAAACTGTTCCGTTCAAAACCAGAAGAAAAATAATAGGAATGTTACTGGAATTGCTTATTGTAGCCTGAATAACAACATCTGAAAGTTTTATGTTTGGGCTGACTTAAACACAGGTCAAGTACTGGATGTTTCCATGGCCAAACCCTTATCAGATAAGAAACCTGAACATTCACACAGGCCTGGTGGAGGTCCTAGCTATCCCCGTCCTCCTTATGGTGGTGGGTACATGGGGGATCCATATGGTGCTTATGGTGGCGGTCCAGCATTTAACCAGGTGTGCCAAAACAACCATTCAGATAATCTGGCTTACCATACCTGGATTGTTTTATTTATTTTGATTAACGTGTTTTCTTTTCTTGTCAGCCTATGATATATGGTAGAGGTCCAGCACCAGCTGGAATGCGGATGGTACCCATGGTGCTTCCTGATGGTCGCCTTGGCTATGTTCTGTATGCCCTTTTCCTTCCATAGTTCAAAACTCATGATTTCTGATGGATACCAGCAGTTCCTCACAACATGCTCCTTTGTTGACAGGCAACAACCTGGTGGAATGCCCCCTCCGCCCCCAGCTCGGAGGGGTGACCGAAGGGACAGTGGCAGAGGCGGCGAAGGGAGCCATAGTCGTCGATACCGCCCCTACTAGCTTTTCGGTTCCCTTGTGCCTGTCCCCGATCTATATGCTGTCCATGCTACAGCATAAGACCTAGCCTGAGACTTTTATGCAATGCTTGACTCTTGAAACCGTGTGATCGCATTGTATTTGTAGCCCTTCTTCTGCCTCCTGGCACCTGTAGTGGTAATCTGGTGCCTGATAGACAGGTTATCTCTGGACATCTGGTTGTAGTTTTGTTTCCCGTTGAGAGGGAGGATCCATGTTTTGAGATTGTCTCTTCTATCTGTGACAGCTTTATTTATTTTTAGATGAACCAATTGAAACTATAGCATGCTATCCGCGGCTCATGACAATGAAGCTATAGTGCCAAGGTTAACTGAAACATAAGCAGTGCCGTTGCCTCTTGCCAACTGAAACTTGGTTGTATGCCTGCGATAACTGTAGTCCGTCAAATGTGGACATACTGATGGACCCTATACCCCGGCGCCATTTGTTACTATGTAAGTACTATCTTTGGTTTTAAATTATTGATATAGTTGATTTTTAATATTAATTTTAATTATTTGTTTTATTAAAAAATTTGTTACAGTGTATAAAATTATTATTTGTAATTTAAATTTTATTAATGATAAATTAAATAATAACAAAAGTTTATATATTTGAATAAATTTTTTGAATAAAAAAATAATTAAAGTTAGACAGTTCACGGTGTTAATATTTTAAAATAAGAGAGAGTATTTCTTGGCGTGGGTATTTTAAAAGCAGAGGGAGTATTTCTGTAAAGTAAAGAATGCAAGGATCCTTGGCATGCGCCGTCCATTATTTCTGGGGGATCCCTTATTTCTGTGACGGCAGCCAGCAAAACGGCGGTGGCGAGCTCAACTTGGAGCGCCGCGCCATCATGGCTTCCGGTAGGGTGGCACCCAGGCCATTGGCGGAGCTAGAACTTGTCAAAAGGTTGCATTCATCTCATCTGATGTTGGAAAGTTGAGTTGTGAGATTATTACTGGTAGGGAACTGCTGGCTAAATCAGCTGAATCTGCAGCAGCAAGCGACGTTGTAACACGAGATAAACACAGTTTCCAAATCTCCAATCCAATGGAGGAAGCGAAATACAGGTGGGCATACAGGTACACCTCGACCTAGCCATGAGTGACGGGGGAGCTTGACCAAACCCTCTTGCCATGGCGCTCCCACACTGTCACACACTCGCACGACACGCCACGCCACAGACACCACAGACACAGACGCTGACACGGCACGGCATGGATACGGCTAGGCCGCTGACGATTAACGGTAGCAACACTAGTGACTAGCACTAATCGACCGCCGGATGGGTTTCAATGCTTGACGGTTCCGGCGAAGAACGCGAGCGCTCCGACGAGCGGCGCGTTGATGTACGTGGCCGGCTCGGACTGCCCGTAGCTGTCGCGGTCGTCGGCGAACGCGTCGCGCGCGTCGGGCCCGCCGACCACGGCGCCGACCAGCACGTTGCGGTCGGCGCCGCCGGAGTGGAGGTACCGGAACCCCTCGTCGCAGCCGATCCTCCCGGGGTGCTCGCGCACGGACGGCAGCGACGCGCCGCGGTGGTGGAGGCGGCTCGGGAACCGCGCGCCGAACCCGACCATGTACGACATCCCCGCCGGGTTCTTCCCGAGGATGTAGTCCACCTGGCGCTTGGCGAGCGCGACGAGCTCGGCGGGGGCCACCTCGCGGCCGCCGCAGACCGCGCTCGCGCCGGCGGAGCGGAGGTACTTCGCGTACGCCAGGAGCAGGAACGTCGCCGTGGTCACGTACTGCATGTTGCTCGCGCCCTCCTTGTAGATGAGTCCGCCGGGGGTGAACTGCGACCGCTGGAACGTGGTCGTCCCGGGCACCAGCGCGCAGATGTAGCTGTCGGAGTGCGCCTTGTACAGCTGCAGCCCCTGCAGTTTCGTCCGCAGGAACCCCTTGGACAGCAGCACCTTAGCGCCGACGCGCTTGTCGTCCCAGCTGAAGGAGTCGTCGTCGTCGCCGGCGCCGAGCTGGACGCCGTTGACCTGCACGTACGACATGAACGACGCGTTGTGCGACGCGCGGTGCAGCCACGCCGCCGCCCACAGCAGCTCGTCGTGGTACCCGGAGTAGGAGCAGTAGAACGGGCAGACCACGGCGCTCAGCGCGTCGCTGTACGACCCGCGGTGCCGGTCCGCGAACTCGAACACCTTCACCGCCGCGCGGAGGAGTCTGGCCGCGTACGCCGGGTCCGCGCGGCGGAACGCGACGGCGGACGCGGCGAGCGCGGCCGCCGTCTCGGCCGCCACGTCGGAGCCGGGGCGGTCCTTGGTCACGGCGTAGACGGTCCGCGGCGTGTCCATGTCCTCCGGGCGCTCCCAGCACCGGTGGTCCTGGTTCGGGTCCGCCACCTGGACGTAGAGCGTGTCGGGCGCGGCGGTCGCGGCTTTGAGCAGGTAGTCGGCGCCCCAGCGCACCGCGGCCCGCGCGTGCGGCAGCTCCGCGCCCATGAACTTGCCGAAGTCCGCCACGCTCCACGCCAGCATCGTCGTGGTGAAGGCCATCGGGAGGCCGAACTTGACGTTGTCGCCGGCGTCGTAGTACCCGCCGACCAGGTCCACGTTGCGCTGCGATCCGTCCCTGAGGCCGGAGTCTCCGCGCCACGGCATCCGGTTACCCGGCGGCAGCTTGCCGGACCGCTGCCCCTCGAAGAAGATGATGGACTTGGCGAGCGCGTCGGCGTAGTCGAACGCCGCGGCGAGGCTCGGGGCGAGGAGGAGCAGGACCACGAACGAGCCGGCGCTGCTCTTCGGCGCCATGGCCAAGCGGACTCCTCCGAGCTGCTTCTGCTCCTAGGACCGGCCAGCGACAGTTGGGTTCACTCACTCAGCAGTGTTGTGCGCCTCGGTGAGCTGAGCAGAGGAGCGTGAGGCTATTTTTGTAGGAGGACTGAGGCGCGCGAGACGGTTAAGTTAGTTGGGCGCTGTCTCGTACCGGTGTCAGCTGCGAGAAACGGGGAGGGAGGTTGGGGGTGGGGACGCCGACGCCGATTCACAGGAGTTGAGAGCAAAAGCAGCGAAATTTTGGCTACGGCGACTTTCGGCGCTCCCGATCTCCAGGGTTTATTAATATTGTGCTCCCTTCCCTTCCCTTCCCTTCCCTTTGATGGATGGAGGGATGGAGGGATGGATGGATGGAGCTGAACGAGAACAAAAGCCAAAGGCAAAGGAAATGGCCGGTGCGCGACTGCTGCTTTGGCAAAAGGGTAGAGGAAACCTGCAAAAGCAGCGGAGGAGGACGCATTGGGGTGGGTCTAGGGCCGGCTAGGCCGCTGGCTAGTCGGAGGAAAACCGGTCGGCTTTTGAAAGCGGCGGCGTGCATCGGCGCAGTGCAGTCGGTCCGTCAGCGCAGCAGCCTCCTCCTCTGGCTCTGAATCCAGACCTGCCCTGGTCGCATTGCATGCGGACGCAGTTCACAGTCACTGGCCGGAGGGGACGTCCAGTCTTCAAGGCACGCACACGCCATCCATGCCTCTCCTCTGCTCTCTGCTCTCTGCTCTCTCTCGTCGTCGTCCATGCCTCTGCTGCCTCTGTCCGTCTCATGCGTGAACGCAAGGGGGTGGCCTGCTAATGATGCACGCGGTCTCTCTAATCCTCATCATCATGCGTAATGCAGTGGTTTTGCTTTTTTGTTTTTTACTAGTGCTCCTACCCCGCAGACCAGGCAAGGCATGGTGCACGATGATGGGAGGTCAAACGCACGCTGACTCCAAGTGCACCTCGGTGATCGTAATGTCTCCCTCCATGTCCACGAGCAACCACACTTAACAGAGCTCGAGGCAGGAACATACATACTACACAGGCAGATTTGGTGTTCCCGCCGTCCCGGGCACGAACGGTGCTCTGGGTGGAGAGTACTTAGAACAGGTTAAAAGCTGCTTAGTGTTAGGACTTATTGGGCACCACCCTGTTTGCCTGCCAAGCAACAGAACCACATGCTGGTTGTCAGCAGCAACACGGCACGAGACCAGGTGAGAGCAAGGAAACAAGACAAGACCGGTCAAGCGGTCAAAACTCGCTGACATCGATGATGGATGGATCACGCAGCCAGGCTTCCATAGCACCGGTGGCCGTTTCATTCAGGGAGGCAGAGAATCCAAAGTCGTCGCGACCATTTCGCAGCAAGCTTATTGGTAATTTCTTGTATAAGTACCTATTGCTACCAAAAGTTGAATTATACAGACAAAAACACGGCAAATATGCGATAAAGCTTTTGAATCTGATAGGTCGTCGTGCAAGTAAAAAAAATGTACTCCTATCAGATGATCAGAGTCGCACATGTCAACTAAAAGTTAGTTTTTGAAGCCGAGTCTCCCCCACGTATCAACTGTAGTCGCTTGATCCAGCGTCTTCGAAACCGAACTCAACAGCGAGGCGAGATCGATCCTTATCTAATTTTGAAGTTTGGGACAGACCGGGGCAGAGGGCGTGGCCATGGAGCCTGCGTAGAAGAAACCACAACAAAATTGATAAAAAGTTGTGACGGTAGCGGCACAAGTGTGTCGCTACTCAGCACGAGTGGATGCTCTCTAGGTCGATCAGAATGTGCAGCACTCACAGAGGTTGGGGTAGCACGGTTGCTTCGACACCGGGTCGTCTTCTATGGGAGGAGGGACCTGACCGTAAATCATTTCGCAGCTCATGTCCTCGAAATCTGCATGCTCTCGTACGGAGCAGCAGTGGCAGGTTAGTTACCTCGCTGAGAAGAAGGGGGAGCGTTGCGTGGCATGCTTAAAGAAAAGGAGGGAGAGAGGTCGACGGAGAGTTTACTCACTCGGATTCATGGTGAGCGGCAGGCCGAACTCGTTGGTGAAGAAGTCCTGGGTGGGGATCTTGCACATATTCACGCACATGCCAACACACCCGCTGCTCTCCAAGTACCTGCACTTCTTGATCCGCACGCCGCTTCTCTGACGCACGCCGTCGATCTCGACCTCGACGACCTCGGACGGCCCGACGAGCCACCGGAAGAAGGGCACGGTCAGCGCCGCGTTGAACTCGCACGCCCACCGCGTCGGCGGGAACAGCTTCCGGAACTGCGCCGGCGCGCCGGGCGGCAGCATCGACAGCAGCACCGCGCGCACCGCCTCCTGCTGCTGCGCGCGCGTCCGGCCCACCATCACGCGGCGGGACACGTCCACGAAGCTCGCGTAGTCCCACTCCCACACCGCCTTCGCCTTCGTTGTTGGTGTCCGGTCCTCTTCCTTGCGCCGGTTGCCGCTGCCGGACCCGGACGCGTGCTTCTCCATTTTGCGAGCGAACAGACCCATGAACGCGCGCTCCAGCGGCCCGTCGTTGTACTCCGTCTTCTCCCCCATCGGCGCTGGCGCCGTCGCAGCGCACCGCACGCGCTGCCGCTGTCTTGGCCTTGTTGGCGTCGCGGCGGGGCAGCTGAGCTCCGTGATCATGGGCCGCGCTGCCAGTCCTGCCATCGACCGGCTCTAGAGAGTCCTCCTCCTCTGGAGACTGGAGCTGCGCGCGCGGCGATGGATTGCGAGGCTGCGAGGGCGACACGGTGGTGTTTCGGATGTGGCCCCGCCGCGGCGAGCGGCTCCGACCTCCAGATGGCACGACAGCCACGACAAATTCGCCGCCTTCACCGGCGGGCGGACGAGCTGCTCTCCTCCCGATGGTTTGGATAGCGTTCCGTTCCTTGCCGACTGGCGTGTGCTGACCACGGCCACGGACCGACGGACGGACGAGCAGCGATGATCTCAGGCCTGGTGGGCTTGAATGGTGGCCCGCGTGGGAATATGGGCCTTGGGCTTCTCTACTATATTGGGCCTTGGGCTCCTCTGGTCAATTGAATTTTTATGCACCGTGTGAGTGTGAGCCACCCTATACAAGTCAAATAAAAAAAAAAAGGGGGACCTTGGTTGCTTATCTGGGAACGGACGAACTTAGGAAGGTTCGATGGCAAAGTCATCTTATCCACCCCAATTTTCCACATCAACATTCAGGAAGGGATCCGATCACCCAGCATATATATGCACACATCAGCCATTTGCGTCACCTTCTTCCTGAATTTAACGACCTCATTTTCTCCAACAAAGGCAAGACAAAATAATCCACTTTCCCTACATAGTCATAAGGGAAAAATTGCACTCACTAAATTAATTAATGAAGGCTGATCGTATAGTTACATTATCAGATGGTGCAACCTCTCACATGCTTCCAGTGGAGCATGCATTCAGCGAGGCGAAACATCTGGCTTAGCTGACTGACGACGGAACCCGCCCAAGCCCAAAGAAGAGCATGAGATGCACGCCTACTTACTACTTAAACGACGTCGACGACCACAGCGGACACCGGCGGCGTGTCGTCGTTGGGGGTGGAGAAGTGGAGCGCGACGCCGACGACGACGGGCGTGCACGCGAGCACGAGGCCGACGGGCACCATCCAGGGCTGCTGGGCGTACGACGGGTGCCGGAAACGGAGCGCCCACCACGTCAGCAGCGCCGCGCCGGTGATCAAGCAAAAAGATATCGCCGCCACCGTCGCGCGTCCGGCCGGGAACTCCTCCTCCTGCTGCTGCTGGTTCTTCTTCTTCAACCCTTCCTCCCGAACGGCCGCCTGCTGCTTGCTGGCGCTGGCGCACGAGCACTGATGCATCGTCGACTGCGTGGTGGCGTGGCCAGAAGCGATCGGTGGATCGGCAGGGCAGTCGATTGTGGACCCTGTGGTACTCTGGTCTCCGGCACTGCTACTAAAAGCACCACAGCTATTGAGGGGAGAATGTGATAGAATGGAAAGATATTTACGACGACAACGGAGACGACGAGGAAAGCGCCGCGCGCGCTCATGAAGAAGTTTCTCCGGTCCTGTGAGAGAGAAGATGGGCTACGTCTCTCTCTTCTTTGTACTCGAAGCGACGGCGCCAAACTCTTCTAAACATCGATCTGGGGTTTGCGGTACCCAGTGTAGGTGCAAAAATGGACAAGTTGTTTGTTGATTTTAACGACGGTCCATGCGGCTACGCATGGAAACAGTGCTTTGCAATTAATCTACTGCTATAGACCATTTGCATACTTTTTAAGGACATGGTTTTGGAACTGTCTTCTTTTATCACTAAAAAAATATTTTTTAGTCACTATATATATAATATTAGTCGCTAAAAACCTTGATCGCATTTTGATCACTAAAACTTTATCACTATATGTACATAATAATTAATAATTAGACATGTTAAGTCACTAAAACGAAATAAGAACTAAAAAACTCTTGGTAACTAAATGAATTTATCAACCAATGATCATGTATCTTAGTCACTAAAAATATATACCTACAATAAAAACTAAATCTTGATTACTATTTATCAATTTTTAGTAACCAAATTACTTGTCACTAAAACTTAGTCACTAAATATTTATTTTCTTGTAAGTATATATGTCGCACACTCATACGTCTATAACAATACACAGTTTTAAATATCATATCATATCTTTAAAAAGATCATTAAAATTCATCGGAAGCTTATTCTCTCCGTTCTTTAACTGATGTCGTCGTTGACTTTTAAACTCAACTTTGACTTATTAGTTTCATTCAAAATATTTATTCGAATGTGTAAAATTGTAAGTTGTGATTCAAATAACTCTAATAATAAATCAAATTATATCAAAATATATGAAAGTTATCAAATTTTTTTAATAAGACGAATAGTCAAAAGTTGAATTCAAAAGTGAACAGTGATATCAATTAAAGAACAGAGAGAGTATGTGCGGTGACAATGTCGCTCTCCCATTGTGTCTTCATCCATCAGAGTGGTAAAAGAGCTTTGCCCACGAGTTTTTTTCACAAATTAACTCTATTATTATTAAAAGTTAGTTTAAAAATAAATAAAAATCGTCTGATTCTAATCGCTGTTTCTAAATCTAGTTCATTTTTTTCACCATTTCCAGGCCTATTCACGCGTTAAGAGTCGCACCTAAATTAAGCCCATATGAAAGACTCAACATTTATGCCCAAACGTCCCACTTTCTAGTGGCCGTTGGCCCAACGTGCACGATCCGCGTCACCGCCCCGTCTCTCCTCGTCTCCGGGCCCGTCAGTCTCGCCGGCGACACCCCCGGACCCACCACCCGGCCGTTCGTCTGCGCCGCGCCGGCGATATCCACTTCCGGCGCATAGTCCCCTCCCCAGATCTCGAGCCCGAGATGGGAGTGGTGATCGAACGGGAGGAGTGGGCGCTTACCCCGCTCGCTTACCCGCTCCTTTCCGCTGCCGCGCTCGCCGCCATCCTCCTCCTCCCCTACTTCGCCTCCGCGAGGACGGTCGCGCACGCCGCGGGATCCTCGTCGCCCTTCGACGGGGGCACCGGTCCCTTCCTCCGCTTCCGCCGCGCCTTCCTCGTCGTCTTCTCCCTCGCGGCAGGTGAGCTCGCCCGATCTCCAGAAGACTCTTTCGATCTCGAGGCCTAATGTGCGGTGGTGGTGGTTTGATGTGTAGTGGTCGAAGGAATCCACTCGGTGTTCGGCGAGGATGAGTTTGCGCGGTGTGGGCTCGGCAGGGAGCAGATGGCCGCGCGCCTCGCCGCCGCCACGGCTGCTGCGGTCTTCCTTGGTGCCTTTTCCGGCGTTGTCTCTGATAAAATGTGAGTTTCTTAGAAGAATGATTTTTTTTCCAACGTTTAGACCCCCCCCCCCCCCCCCAACTGTAACGATTTATTCACTGATGATGGTAGAGGGCCACGAAGGACTTGCATATTTTACTGGGTACTTCAGCTTGTTGTGAGTGCCATGAAGAGTTTTAATGGACTTCGTTGTGCTTGGATCAATAATTTTATTCTGGCTCTTACCTCTTCAGTGTTCTCATTCTGTTTTGAGACGCTGATTGTAGTGGAGCATGAGAAGGTTTGTGTTTCTGGAGCACCTTAGTGCTATTTACCAGTACATCCTTTAATGTTATCTGAATTTTCAACTTATTATTATCCTAATTTTTCAGCAAGACCAGAAGCAAGAATCGCTTTTTGATACATTCTGGCTGATGACATTCTTTGAATCATTATCTCTTATTGGAAGCCAAGGAATCACAAACATTCTGGTTAATGATGACAACAACGGGTTCTTGCTTCCCTATGCCTTTGCTGCCTCACTATCAATAGTTGGAATTATGTATATCAGAAAGGTATCAAGTACTACTCAGCATGCATCTGCCGTAGGGAGCTACCAAAAATCATTTTTTGCTCATGTCCTCAGAGGTGAGTGGTGAGTCATCTCGCTTTCTTCATTGTGCTTCCTGTTTCTCTACATTTCTGTTAATGATGCTCTGTTTCAGTCAGTAGATAGGTTCATGAATATCTAATTCATGAGACTAAGAAATTTGAAATGGTCAATGTTTTATGGCATAGCGTTCGAACTGTTGAACCTTCTGTAGATATCTTCATATTTTCTGCTTTCAAGGTTCGGTAGACTTCCAGAGATAGTGCTGTTGCCTTGTGAACATTAACCATGAATATTTGTACTGTCAGGAGATATGATTGTAAATCATGAAGAAGATCTAGGATTGATTTATCCTTTTAGTACATACACTTTCATGTTTCTTGAACTGAATTTCACATGTTGCCATGTTTTAAGAATTAGTTAAAAAAAAACGATATATGCAATATGCATGAACTTGAGTTTGTAAATTCAGCATCGCATCTCAAGAAACAAAATGGAAAAGTATAGTGACTATTTCAAAACAAAGAAGTATATTGTAGTTGTTGAATCCATCGGCGATTGACTGTGACGATGAGACAGTTCTATGCATTAATCTGTAATGCAATGAGTTAAAGTTCGCTTCCCAATGCACCTTTTTCTATTTCCAATACATCTCTATCTCTCTCCTCCTTGTTTTCAGCACATTCCACCTTTTTACCTCTTCTTAATTCTTGTGCCCAAAGCTAGGATGACAAGTAATTTGAAATTGAGGGAATACTTATTTTTTGAATCTTGGTATCGTAGATGGGAATATTATCTTGTATGCAACTTTGAGTTTTTATGCAACATTTGAAAGTTAAAACATATTATTTTCATACTTTCCGTAATAAATATGAACCGAGTCATCTTTGTTACTTTTATGGCAGGATCTCATTTATCTGGTTAAGCCTTCCAGTACTTACCTGTGCCATTCTAGTTTCTGACCAACATTAGTATCTGTTTCAGACAAACGAGTATTGATATTGGTCTTTTCTCAAGCGAGTATCCATTTTGCTGTCTCAGCGTTTTGGTTTCTCTGGGCACCTACCATAGTGGTATGTGCCTTCATAGAATTTGTTACCTATTTGTTTTCTTTTGATGTTTATAGTCATACTACCATGCTAATAGATACATTGGTTGGCACAGGCTGATGGAAGATATGGTCAACTGTCACTAATTTACCCATGTTTCCTGGCGTCAAGAATGCTTGGAAGTGCTGGTTTTCCATGGTTTTATGGAGCCACGGCTCCTTTCCAAAATGAGGACAGCCTAACAATAGCATATGTTACTGCTGGATTTGCTTTGTTTATTGCAGCTTATGATTACCAGGTATACCAAAGATATTTCCAGAGCAACATATATGGTTTAAAATAGGCGCCCTGAGCCTAATAAGATATGCTATTTTTTCACCAGGAAATTGGAGTATTGGTGATATTGTTCTGCATCTTCCATGCATCTGTAGGTTTTATTCTACCTTCGCTAGCAAGACTGAGAACAATGTGAGTTAATGGTGCAAGTAGAATCAAGTATGAAAATTTCATTGCTCTCTTTACAAAATGGTTCTGCTGTAGGTACTTGCCAAACGAACTACGTGGTGGCATGATGAGCTTTTCGCTGTCAATGGCAAATGCTGCTACCTTCATTTTCCTATTAGAGGTAATTATTTGAAGTCCTCTTGTCGGTGAACTTTGATGTGTTGGTATTTTTACTCAATACTGAGTAGCATTCTTCCTTTTGCAGGGTGCCTACCATCGTAATGTTGCGAATTCTACTTTTCTGGGTCTTGCATCCTGTGGATTGTTGGGAGCTGGTGGCTGCATTCATATGTTGAGGCGGTGGAGGAAGCACACTCGGCAGAGTACCCGTAGTCTGTAGGAGCTTGACGCATTGAAGGATACAAACACGATCAAATTTTTAGTGTTCTAGTGATTCAGAGTTTTGTCAATTACCCATTTCTGGAGACTTGCGGTGATACTATAAACCAGTGACAACTTATGCAGCGTTTCAGAAGATAGGTTCAGAACAAAGTTCTGAGAAGAAGGCTCTCAGTACAAGGGAATAGACCAGATGATGGTTGGCATACTGTACAGTACCATTCTCTCTGCCTGTAATCTCACAAGGGTCGTCCGTTCAGTGGCCTCTGCATATATCCTTGATTGTAACCATGATTAAGATACCAAATTTTATTTTGTTTCTCCATTTTGTAGACACGGTGCCAGTCTTGTAAAATCACGAGTACAATTGCAAATGCAAATGAGAGTTGTATCTAGTCTTGCAAATCATATGTGCACGCTGTTCGAGGTTAGTTACTGTGTGCTGGGAAGCTGTCACACAAAGGTTCTCGGCTCTCTGGCTGACAATCTTAGGAATTCTGCATCGATCCACGAACAGTCTCCGTAACTGGCGGATCAGTGCATGAAGAGCTGTGAGCAGGCAGACAAAAGCAGATCACGGAGGCCGACAGCTCCAGAAAGGGGAGAACGGAGTCGCGTTGTTTTATCTTTGCCTTTGAGAAAGAAGATTGCACCATTTTTGGACAGCTAGCTCTCTCTTCAGAGCAGGAAAAGAAGATTGCCTTTCAGAAAGATATTAAAAATGGAGTTTTTGCTTCCCTGTTTTGGGTACGCAAATGGAGTTTTTCCTTACCATTTTTGGTACACGAATGGAGTGCAATACTACGCTGTCGTACGAGAGGCCGCCGCCAGTACATTACAACCCTGATGATTTCGGCAAGGCGGTTGTGGCCCAGCCCAACTTGCCGCGTGCTGCAATAAAGCAGGCCGGCGATACATGCATGCGGTTCGGTGGGCTCCAATCATAACTCCGACGACCAACGCCGCCTCTCTCACTAGTAAACATATGCATGCAGTTCCTTTTGCATATACGTGCGTGCGGTTCAAGTTTTATTTCTTTTTTTTTTTTGCGGATAAGTTTTATTTCAATCATCCAGCTGAATTTGGCAGCTCACATATGTAGCATCCTTTTCATACATAATTTCTTTTGCATATTAATAGTATACTTCTTCATTCTAAATTATTAGTATCGTTTACTCTATTTTAAACTAAATTATTGTTCTAGCTTACAACAATTTAAAACGGGGGGATCATATAGGCACGCACAAAATTGTTATGTGTGTGTGTATATATATATATATATTCTAAATTATTAGTCCTCCTCGTTGCCCAACCTTTGAGCTGGCAAAAGAGATCCGTGACGACGGTGGGAGTACAGATTTGTAGACTTAACTGCAGTTCTGCGTGCTATCATGCATATCAAAGATGCTCATGGTTATTAGTATTACATCACAGCTCGCTCGCTCTAAAGTTCTCTGAAAATCAGAGAAGTTATTTGTACATGGTTATTACTGTATAATTTGCAAAGATACAAGAGTTGTTGGCCAGATAATTTTAGGCTGATTGTGTTAGAACCTAATAAGAAACCAAAATAGCATAAGCTTATAAATACCGTTGTATGTTTAATTTATACAGCCATATCAACAAATGTTTTGAATTTTCCAGAATTTCATGTAACTGAAGGCTGCAAACTAACAATGTTGGCAACAAGGAATTGTTGATCAGGGGTGTTACATGATTTCAGGTTTTTTTTGGATGATATAAATAAAACACATGTACAGGAAGCGAAGCGACTGAAACATTCAAATGCAAATGCTCGTCTAGGCCAATTAATTAATCTTTATTCCATCTCTAATCCAGTAACACTACATGGTCGTTTGCATAATTGATATATATAGAAACTGACACATTGTAACAAAGGTCGAGTAGCTAGATGAACTAAAATAGCTCATCCTTCTCCCATATACATAATAATAAAAACCAGGCTCTAGTCCAAACAGTTAATTTGGTGTCTGCATATACATATATGTATGCATAAATAATACAAGCATACGTTGAGGCCCAAGATAAATAATTTACTTGAAGCTTGGGCAAACCTTGGGAGACTCCAGTAGAGGGTTCCAATCCCATATCTTCTCCATACTCGGGAATGGAAGCAATGGGCCTTGGAATGGCAGAGGCTGCTGGTTAGGGTTCCCATTGTTATTGTATGACCCAACTGCCCTACTCAGTTCATCAATCGGAATGGTTGCCATGGTAGTGGAGTTTGCGTTTAGCAGGGCGTGCGTGGAAGAAGGCAGCATCGGGTTGGCGCCCTTCAGGTGGTACAATGACGTGCCGTCCTCCTCCGTCGACGTGGCGGAGCTCAGCGAAGCGGCGGAGCCGGCGGTCGACCGGAACATCGACGTCTGAAGCACTGCTGCTGGAGCTGCCGCAGCAACAGACGACGGCGTCAGGCCGTTGTTTGTGCCGCTGTACGGCTTGTTCATGAGACCGGATGAGTGGCCTCCGTCGAACATTGGGGCTAGGCGAGGCGATGCTGATGTCCGGTGCTTCTTGTCCATGGTTGCTGCTGCCTTGGAGCCGGAGGATCTTGCTGTCATGCCGGTGAGGTGGAAGTTGTCTTCGATGCCTGGACGTTTATACACTCGGCAGAGAGAAATTTCCTGATAAATGGAACTAATTAGGCATATATAGATCCAAAATAAAATTAGCGATCACAAATTTAACAATAATTAATTTCATGCAATTAGAAGGAAACTTAAGAACTACTACTACCCCAGTATGCAGAGGATGTGGAATTGGTGAGTATGCAGAGATTTGTGAGTTGTAACCAGCAAAAGTAGGAAGAATATGATATAGCATGATTTCTCTTGATGTCGAGAAGGGGAAAATAAATATCAAATGAAGGATGTGTTTCATACTATCCTAAAGGGAGTGAAGTTTTTTAGAGTTTGCTATTTCAGTCCAAAAAAATTATTTGACTAAATTTATTTTTTTCTGGCTTCTTTGTTTTCGAACCGCAAGTCTTCTCCCTTTTGGGTAGTTCGTTACCCTAGATACGCACATGTTAAAAGGTTGTACTAGTCTTTTACACAAAAAGGCTCAAAAGCATGATGGTGATGCATACTTCCAAAAGGAGGGACCAGATCTGCAAAAGCACAAGCTTAAAAAAGTTCATAGATATGTGAAAATCTTGCGCAAAACTGAAGTTCCTAATTTATTTGTAAATATATATACTAAAGAAATTTTGATATGTTCTTGTTGCAAGTGAATACCCCTAGCTAATTGATCAGAGAACTAAGGAGTTTTTTTTTATACAGAATTTTATGTTGTGGATTGCGTAGAACTGCCTATACATGCAGCTATAAAAACTCAGGGAGATCTTGGCCAAAATCTGGAACAGAAGTTTGAGAAATCGTGGTATAAGGACTCATATAAAGTGAGAAAATTTTAAGTGGAAGCATCTTTCACGGGAACACAACTATGCTTTTCCAAGATCTCCAAGAACTCCAAAAGCAATCCAGCTAAGGCAATTAGAAACAGTAAGGAACACAAAAATATCTCAAGATTCGAGTTATCAGTAGATGGAATTTGCCCAACCTTTTGGTACCTGTCAGCCTCTCCATGTGGGAGGCGGTATTCGTTCATGATCCAGCTGCTCCTGAGGCCCTTGGGCGCCTTGCCCACATAGAACACCAGCGTCTTCTTCAGCCCGATCGAGCGGTTGCCCTCAACACGCACCATCCGATCCGCTCCCGTTGCCTTCCAGTAACCGGACGGCGTGACCCGATTGGGGCGGTCGCCGTTGCGGTACTTGCGGTCTCTTGGAACATAGAAGAACCACTCCTTGTCCCCAATTGACGCCAAAGCTGTTGTTTATGTAGAGAGAGATAGCGTGTACATGTAACTATGTAAGCAAGCATCCCATGCGTGCTTGAAAAAGTAAGCGAAAAAGTTAAAGGGCCACATGAAATCAAAAGGGGCCGGGTCACATGCATGAAATGATGCCCGAATCATGGATCCCTCATCAATTACTAGCTAGCAGCTGGCAGCCGTTCGGTTAATTGCTTACCGGGAAGATCCCATGGGTCGTAGCGGTAGAGGTCGACCAAGTTGACGAGCTCGATGTTGAAGCGCTTGCCCTCGACCCGCCGGCGGAGGTAGAAGTCGATGAGCTCCTCCTCTGTCGGGTGGAAGCGGAAGCCCGGCATCACCATGTCGTGCGCTGGCTGCCCGTCGCCGCCGCCGCGGCCGTCGGCACCGCGCGCCGCCATATCGTCGTGGTGGTGGTGGTGGTTGTCTCCTCCTCCCATGCTCGGCGGCCTTGAATCGTTACCCACCGCCTCCGCCAGCTGCCTTTATAGAAGAAGCATGGAAGTGAAGAGAAGAGAAGAGGAGGAGGAAGACTAGTACTAGGCCACCAGCCCTAACTGCAGTCTACACACACGCGCCACACACAGAGAGACCGACGGGTAGATCGATCGAGACACAGCTACGACACACAAGGGGCCAGCACGGCTCCGGCCTATAGCGTCGTGGGGTACGTGTGGCCGTCTTCTCTCTTGGAGGAATGAGGTTGATTGGTGCAAGTGGTGGTGCTAGTACTGGTGGCGCCTGAAGGGGAGAGATGAGAAGATTAGATGCCTAATTAAAACAAAATTTGACAGCACCAACAACTAAGACAATGACTTCTTGCTGCGATGATATCTAGCTTGTTGAATGCTCCGGTAAAAAAAAAAAAAGGATCGATAACAATATTGTTTGGCTAGCAAGTTCTTACGTACGTGTATATCTAGCTATAAAGTTGCAGTAGACAACAAGTTGCAAAGACCTGGGTACAGTGAAAAATACTCGATCGTAAAAGGGGAGAAGCGAATGGAAGGAAGGGGACCTCCGAAGAAAAGTTCAGGCGGTGGCCTATAAATTTGAGCCATGACGAGAGTACTGGTGGCAGAGTTGCAGTTCGATCGGCTAAAAAACTTTCTACTGTTCAAGTAGCACGACAGCTCAGTGAATCGACTGCACGTCGGCGGAGTGGGACAGGAACACAACGCAAGGGCGGTGCTCCACATGCTTGCTTCCAAATCAACTAATTACACACGGCCCGAGTGAGAAATTCTGGCTACTATCTTATTACTCTCTACACTACGATATCGATTCACTATCTGACTTAATCTGCCAGCACGAAGACAACAGTGGTTTGCAGGCATACACACTAGGGTTTGCATGATATGGTCGGTCAGGTCGATGAAGGACATGCACAAGCCGGCATTTACAATAAGCTGTCCTTCTGGGGAATTCTTGCCATGCATGCATGCCGGTAGTTTAAAGCATGTACCGCTGCTTGCCAGTTGCTGGTGCAACAGTACATAATAGCGTACGGCATATAGGGGTATGCATGGATTAGTTAATTTGTAGGAGCGTATTTAAGGGTTTTTGAGGATGTTAGAACGAATATATCTCCCACACTCGTGTTTAGTAGAGCACGAGAGCAAGCGTCATACCACTGCAGTCAGCCCAGAGATACCCGTGTGTGTGTGTGTGTGTGTGTGTGTGTGTGTGTGTGTGTGTGTGTGTGTGTGTGTGTGTGTGTGTGTGTGTGTGTGTGTGTGTGTGGATCGATCTGCAAGCAAAAGTATACACAAGAAACAAATAAGACCCTTAGCACGAAGTAGCACTGAGACAACCAAACTAAACAAGTAAACACGCACCTGATTATTTTGTTTTTTGCGACATGGGGGTTCACTTTATATCATAATTTCTTGACACATTT
>BCLH01001759.1:0-23938 GCA_001602315.1 Zoysia pacifica | reverse complement strand
CTTTAGGTTGTGATACCGTATTGGAAACATATATGATAACTGATTCTGGTGGCTTAGAATTTATCAGCATTATATATTATCTTTAACATAGCTGTGGAAATTATTTGACCGATAGAAATTCAATTTTCTCATTAGACAAACCAAAAATTGTGTGCAAACATTCATTGTATGTGTTTGCTGGAGTACTATTTTAACTGATCACGACTGCATTGTTATCTTAGTTTACATGAGATACATTGACATGACCTAGCAATTAATGGAGTCGTACCTTTTGTGGATAAAATGCACCATGTTAGGTTGCGATTCTATATAAAAAAGATTATATTTGATACTTTTTAGATAAATTAGGAGAGCAGTAGTCTCTATTTATATACTACATAGCTAGGTAACGAGTCAGATTCCACCCTGCAGGATTATGAAGCCAAATATAAAATTTCACATAGGCACCGGTACATAAAAGACAACATTAACTGTCACTATTGTACCGTTGGATGTTTGTGAATGATATGAAGCTAAATAAATTAGATGGGAAATGTATTAGAAGACCTGAAGAACCAATGCTTCAGCCATGCCTGAGAAACCGTACGTTGCGCAGTCAAAACCTGGTTGCGGGTTGCCTAACTTGAATGTTCTTGCATCGTCCACGTTTCTAATTTCAACTAGCTATGACCTTTGTGAATGCATCGTCCGTAGCTAAACTTTACCTTTTTCTCAAAAAAAAATGCTAAACTTTACCTGCAGAAAACAATATGGCTTTCGTTCCGTTATTCTGTGAAATGGATGCGTATGCCATGGAAAACGAAGGAAACAAAGTATATGTAGCTATTTCTAGCTTACGCAATGCGGAACACAACATGAAATGAAGAAAGCTTGCAGGTATATCAGCGTACTAGAGAACGATGGGTACAGAAGCACCAGCCACGATGAATCGGGCGGCGATGGGTGCAATTGAGTGAGTTCGGTGAGTTGGTCCTACACTCCTACATTGAGAGAGAGAGAGAGAGAGAGAGAGAGAGAGAGAGAGAGAGAGAGAGAGAGAGAGAGAGAGAGCTTTTAATGCGGCACCGCATGGAGGAACGGAATGCCCTTTTGGTGAGGCGAGTGTTGTTGTTGGTCCCCCGTGATGGATCTCCAGTGATGGCTCCATCTCTCCGCGTCCGATCGATCATCATCTGCTGTTCGTTCGTTCACCTCTCTGACTCTGTCCCTAGCAGCCTCTTCTTCTTCTTTCACGCGATCGGAGACGACGACGACGACGACTGCTTGTTGTCTTGGTCTTAATTTGACTTGGCCAGCCGCAGCGTCTGCGGCGGTGAAGATAAGAGATCAAACAACTAATTAATTACGCCCTCGCCAAGTGTCAAGCGAATACTGAGTCGCATGCATATGAACTACGCAGAAGCTGTTGCCATTGCCTGATAGAAGAAGGAACACTCGCTCATTCGCGCCCCGATCGACGGATCAGCTGGATCGCGATCGATTTCTACTCTTCACTAAGCTAAGACTGACTGATTTCTGGTTACAAGCCGCACGCGCTTCGATAAGTTGAGACGGAGCCAAGAGGAGGCGCTAGCTACGCAAGGTCAGCGGTCGCTGAGTGCTACTGCTGACTATACAATGGCGGTCCAGTTGGAATTCTCTGCTTAGAAGTACAATAGCTTAGCAGTAGAAATTTTACTCGTTTTTCTTTGAACTTCATTAATCGAGAAGCAAATATGGCAGCAGCCGCGCGCAGCACATTATTGTCAGTGACGAATACCGGTGGCAATCGATTGCCGAGCGACCTGATCCCGGCCGTGGCGCGTCGAGGGAACGAGATACAATTTGTAGTTAAAAGAAAAAGACAAGTTAAAATTCTTCAGATCCTTGCCATGGCTAGAAAATTCAGACATCCCAGTGTGAGGCGCAGCGCACCGATCTCAGTGCCGGAAAAGTGGCCAGGGATTGCAAGCTTGCTAAGCAATGGCTGTACGTTTGGTTGGTCTCCAAGCAAGGAGACGCGCCTCCTCTTTCCTCTTCCCAAGCAACACGGAAGTATTGTCAATTTGTGATCCGAGAAGAAATGATTTTTTTTGACAATTTAAAATTCGTTTGGCAATTTAACACACCTGTGTGAATGATAAAATGAGACTATTTGAATGTATAACAATAAACCAATGTATCAAATTATCGAAAGCCCAATGAAAAAGAAGAAATGAACCCCCAGACTCCTGCGGTGCAAGTAGCTCCTTTTTTGCAGCGCAGGCCTGTGCACTTGATCAGCACCGGTTGATCGAGAATGTGGTAGAAGCACTCATCCTCTCGAGCATCAGAGAGTATCACATCATCGACCATGGATCAGAGCGATCTCCTCCACAGCAACGGGAAGAAGCCCGCGACCGCGTTCGGCCGGCGGCGGTACTGCGGCGGCACGACCGCCGTCACGCTGCTCCTGTTCCTCCTCACCAACACCGTCTCCATCCTCGTCTCCTCGGGTGCCGTGGCCGGGCCCTCTTCCTTCCTCCGCCGCTACAAGCCCGCCGCCGCCGGCATCCTCCCGGCGCTCTGGGACGACTCCGCCGCGCTGCTCGCCGACCTCAACGCCACGCAGGCCGCGCTCGCCGCCAGTCGCGCCGAGCTCGCGGGACTCTACGCGCGCGTGGGGACCGCCAACGAGCTGCTGCGGACCCTCGTCGACGCCTCCCAGGCCCAGCAGCAGAAGGTGACGGCGGTCGCTGAGGCTGTTGACGGGTGGCCCCGCGAGCCAGCCGGCGAGCTCAAGCTGGCAATCGGGCTTCTTCACAGGCGGACGGTGACCACCAGCGAGGGGACGGTGTTGTTCCCTGCTCTGGGTCACGCGTGCATCCGCGTCCAGGACGACCTGGAGCGGTACATGAACTACACGCCGGGCGGCGAGTGTCCGTCCGACGAGGCGCTGGAGCACCGCCTCATGCTGCGCGGCTGCGACCCGCTGCCTCGGCGACGGTGCCGTCCACGCTCGCCGAAAGGGTACGTGCAGCCTCTACCACTACCCAAGAGCCTCTGGACCATGCCGCCGGACACCACCATCGTCTGGGACGACGCGTACCCGTGCAAGAACTTCTCCTGCCTGGCGAACGCCAAGGGACACGCTGGCAGCTTCCACCTGCGGCTCGGCGGGCGGGAGAGGAGCCGGTGGGTCCGCGACGACGGCGCGCTGTCCTTCTCCATCGACGCGGTGCTCAAAACGCGGCCGAACGGCACGGTGCGCGTCGGCCTCGACATCGGCGCCCCCTCCTCGTCCGGCACGTTCGCGGCGCGGATGCGGGAGCGCGGGGTGACCGTGGTCACCGCGACAGCGAACTCCGGCGCGCCGTTCGGCGGGTTCGTCGCGGCGCGGGGGCTCGTGCCCGTGCTCGTCGGCGCCGCGCACCGGCTGCCGTTCTTCGACGGCACGCTCGACATCGTGCACCAGTTCGGCGGCGGCGAGTGGATGCGCGACGACGTGACGCTCGAGTTCGCGATGTTCGACGTGTACAGGGTGCTGAGGCCGGGGGGGTTGTTTTGGATCGACCATTTCGTCTGCCCCGGCGGCGGAACGAAGCTGAACGCAACGTTCACGCCGATGATCGGTCGCGTCGGGTTCAAGAAACTGCGATGGAAGACCGGCCGGCGGGGACCCGGCCGGAACGATGAGTGGTACATCTCGGCATTGTTAGAGAAGCCCATGACATGAGTGAGGAGGTCAAAGAGAGTTGCAGGGAAAGAAGGAAATGGAGAAGTAGTATCATATCCGAGTTGCTTTTCGATCAATCTCGATGGAGTTGATCACCACGACCGAAATTAGCTTAACTTAAGCATTTGGGTGGTACCATCTTTCACCGTATTGTAATAATGTATTGACTTGATAGGCAATACACAATATTAGCATATACTCTCTCCGTTCCAAAATATAATCATTTTTAAATTTAGTCAAAATTTTATCACTTTGATCACTGATAATATATAATTAATAATATTTTATCATATAAAAATTATATTTTTCAGATGCATTATTAAATACATTTTCATAAAAATTATATTTTTATATTTAAAAATATGTAATTTTTTAGATATTATTAATAGAAATTTTTATATTTTGAAACGAAGGTAGTATAATTTCTCATATATTTACGACAAGTTCTGTTTTTTAGCGATCTAAGAGCACATTTGTTGAAGATTTTTTATTTATAAATATTGTTTTTTTCCCCTCACATTATAGCCTTATATAAGGATGAATCTAAATCAAGGTATTTACCTTTTCATTCTTCCTCATTGCATATGTCATTTTCTAGTGACAGTATTTTCAATCACCTAATGTGTTTTTCATTTTTCTTATATACTCCTACACAATTAAAAAAAAATAAAGAACATAAAACACATTTAAGGATTAATCATCGTGATGCTAGAATTTTTTCTAAAAAAATATAATGGTAAAAGAACAACTTAAATGTTCTTACAAAAAGTTTATGCAACCATCCAAATTGCTTGTAGTCATATATTCATATTTTTAAGAGTAAATTTCACAAAACAATATGTACATTTTGTCAATATTATTACAAAACTACAAATTTAAATCATAATTTCATAAAGTTATAGATTTTATTTCTAATTTATCACAAAACAACATATTTTATATCCACTTTATCACAAAATAACAAATTTTGTATTCACTTTATCACAAAGCTACATATTTTGTATTTAATTTATTATAAAACTATATATTCTATGTATATGTTTCTGAAATTATTGTAGCAAATCTGTAAGTTTTTGAAAATGTGGCTTAAATCTGTAGTTTTGTGATATTGTAGGTAAAATATATGTAGTTTTGTGAAATTTATAATTGCTTGATTTTAAAGTCATAAACAGACTAATTTGTCATGTGTCAACTTATCCAAAACGTAAATGGAAGGATTATGTAATCGGAGGTTAATAGTAATTATGAAAATCACAAGATTCACAAGGTGTTACCGAAAAAAAAAAAAGAGGAATTCGTGCATCGCTCAGTCCAAGGGGAAAGGAGGACGCATCAGTCGCTCCTCGCCCTCCGAAGCTAGCAGAAGTCCTGCAATACAGGTACTTTCACATTGCATGGCGACGCCGATGGAGGAGGAGGTGGCTGAGGCTGCGGGGCCCGCTCCCGCACCCTTTGACGACGGCGGGGACGACGAGGAGATGGCCGCCGCCCCGCCAGCGGACTCCGATCCGGACACCTCAGACTCCGACGACGACGAAGGGGCCGGCGCCGACGAGCTCCGCATCCAGGCCCTAGAGCAAGCCCTTCAGGAGCAGCCTCTGGACTACGACACGAACGTACAGGTCTCCCATCTCTCCCTCTCCCCAACCCCATCCATCTCCATTTCCATCGCGCGCTAGGGTTTTGGATGGGTTTTGTCAGTAGAGTTGGTTCTAGTTTGGATAGTAGCTACACTAGAGGTGAAATTAGTGCCTGAGCTAACGCATTAACCTATTCGTTAGGCTATCTCTAACCATTAAGGTGTCGATTTTGATGCTGCTGAGCTCAATTTCAGAAGTAAACCGTTTCTGATTTCACTGGTCAAATCTTTATTGGGATTGTTCCCTGAACAAGTAGTAGCTGACCTTGGGTAGCCTTGTGTGGAGGGGGAGCTGTTGATTGAGTGGCATACTGTGTGTGTGTGACTTAGCTTATATAGCTTATTTTGAGTGGGATGTTTCACGTCTGTTGTTGCAGTACATCCAGTGCTTGAGGAAGGCAGGAAACATTGAGAAGCTTCGTACTGCAAGGGAGAACATGAACATGTACTTCCCACTTCCCCCGAAGATGTGGCAAGAGTGGGCGAAGGATGAAATCTCATTGAGCACAAGGTCTGTTGTTCTTCTCTTCTTTTAAATCTCCTAGTGTTCAGTCTTGTCTGCACTGTTTGATTCAGTGAGGTTCATTCATTGGTTTGATTCGTCTATCCTCTCTTTTATTGTAGTAATGAATCTTTTGGCGATATTGAAAAGCTATTTGAGCGTGGGGTGCAGGAGTATCTGGTATGTCAAGTTGTTATTGTGACATCTGATTTCATGTGTTCAGAGTGTTAAAAGCTTATTTCTTCTGATCATGGTATTGCAGTCGGTCAATCTATGGCGGGATTACCTTGATTTTGTTGAGGAGTTTGATCAATCAGTATCTCAATGTTCACCAGCTGGCCTTGCCAAGATGAGAGATTTGTTTGAGCGTGCTATTACTGCAGGAGGGTTGCATGTGACTGATGGAGGCAAGCTATGGGCAGCTTATAGAGAATATGAGATGGCCATTTTAATCACCATCGCTGATGGAAATGAGGAGGAAAAGGTAAAACAGGTTCAACGTATACGCACACTCTTCCACCGCCAGTTATCTGTTCCATTGGCTGATATGGAATCAACACTTGCTGAATATAAGAGCTGGGAAGCTGAACAAAGCAATGAAAACGATCAAGGTTCTGATTTTGACAGTGTTCCCTCAAACGTCATATCTGCTTACAAAAAGGCCAATGATATGTACAATGAACGGAAGCAATATGAGGATCAACTAAGCAATGCAGGTGCATCTGAAACAGAGAAACTGCAGGAGTTTCTGGTATGATGAGTAATAATTTATGGTCCATAAATGCTAATGTTATTTATTTATTATATAGTTCATCCTGCCACTTGCATTTAATGATTGTGAATAGTTTTATTTGCTTACTCTGCATAGAAAGCATTTTATTCTTCAGTAACTCAGTTCCCATCTTTTGAATTCCAGTTTCTGTATCCACCTGTTCTTCTTATGTGGCCCTGTTCAGCTAATATAAAACATCTTCTAAACAAAAGAATAGTGTGTCCATTATATCATGTATATCACAACAGTTGCTTGTTTTTTTCCTGCACAGTTTTCATATGGTATGGTTCTATTTCTTTGTCATTTTAACAATGTCATGCACACATATGCAGTAGTATCAAATTATTGTTCCAAGTGGCTTACTATCTTTTCTGTGGGATTGAAAACAGAAATATATCAAATTTGAGGAGTCAAAGGGTGACCCTGCTCGTGTTCAAGTTTTATATGAAAGAGCTGTTTCAGATCTTCCAGTTTCAAGTGATCTCTGGACTGAGTATACTAGCTATCTGGATAGATCCCTGAAGGTTCTATTAAAAATTTTTAGGTAGCAATTAATATACCTAATAACGCTTCATTTCAATACCAATAATTTATTTTCTTTTGCAGGTGCCTTCTGTTCTAAAAAATGTTTACCACAGAGCCACAAGAAACTGCACTTGGGTTGGTGAGCTGTGGGTTCGTTATCTACTGTCTTTAGAACGCATTCATGCTTCTGAAGAGGAGCTGAAGCATGTAAGTTCCTTTGTTTTCTCTGTTTCTGTGTAGTTGGAGGTTTGTATTTTGATATACTTAGCTATCAAATTTTAAATGTCTAAATTAAGGTCTGGCTCCATGGTTTAATTCAGTTTATCAGAATTCAATATTCATTAAGATTTGCTTGGCTCCTAATAGCATTCATTTAAAATAACAAGAGAATGATTTCTGAACTGCCGTTTCTTTGGATTTCACTTGCATTTCCAATTCTTATTTGCCTCTCCTGCTGCAACATGAACAAATTGCTGTTCAATATTTCGGTACCCCCCCCCCCCACTTCTGTAGGTATCTGGTACTAAGATCCTATAATGAATAATAGATCCGAAGCAGGTTGGGGTAATTTTACTATTTGAATATTACTACAAAATATTCTAAGTATCCTTGTAAGCAGCGAAATGAGCACATTCGAGTCATGAAATGTTTGCTGTCTTTGCTGCACCTTTTAACTTTTTGTGCGGTATTTTTAATTGTTTTATGAGGTCATTATTTTTCTTCCGAATACTTTATATATGTATACATGTTTTCAGGTATTTGAACGAGCAGTACAGTGCTCTTTTGCAACTGTAAAAGAGGTGAGCTTGGTATCTGCTTAATCAATCAGTAATTTCCTGGATAAAAGGGTGTATTCTTCTATAAGAATTTCTTCTTATTTGTCTTTGATGGTTGGCTGGTTACGGGATTGCAGTATCTGGATATTTATCTTACTCGAGTTGATAGTTTGAGACGTCGAATGTCTGATGGATTGGATTTTCAACTGATTAGGCAGACATTTATGGTATGATTTACTTTGGCTCATGTTTGCTTGCATTTTTTTTTATACAAAATTCTTTATGGGAATATGATATCAGGATGCTGCTGAATTTCTATCACCTCAACTGGGAGTGGAGGAGCTATTGCTCTTACATTCATATTGGGCCAAATTGGAGCGTAATCTTGGCAATGATGTTGTTGCAGCTCGTAGAGTATGGGAAGATACTCTCAGGAAAAGGTTAATTTTATCTTGTGCTTGTTCATATGGCGCTCTTATGACTATCGCTCTTAGATATGTTGTTTTTATATTTCCAGTGGATCTGTTTTGGAAGTCTGGCAGCACTATATTTCAATGGAGATAGAAATGGGAAATGTACATGAGGCACGATCACTTTATAAGCGCTGCTATAGCAGAAAGTTTGCTGGTTCTGGATCAGAGGTAAAGCTCTACTCCCTCCGTCCCCAAATTGTCATCCTAGAGTTCACTACTTTTCTCCATTTACTTGTCACCCTCGCTTCCCAATACAATGTTCTCCATTCCCAATACATCTCTATCTCTCTCCTCCTCGTTTTCAGCATAGCCCACCTTTTTCATCTTTCTTAATCTCTGTGCCCATCCCTAAAATGACAACTAAATGGGGACGGATGGAGTACTGTTTTGGCCCAAACCCATGTGTGTGCTGCATGAGGGGCAGCACAGGCCTGCGCAGCGGCTGCAGCTCGAGCTGGTCCCGCGGAGATCTGAGCGGCGGCGGCCGAGCGTCAGCATTGACCGGGACCGACGGCGGCAACGACGGCGCGGATCTGGTGGCTGGGATCGGAACCAGCGACGGCTGGATCGGTGGCACAGATCTGGCGGTGCAGATCGGAACCGACGGTGGCTGGATCGAAGAATCCTGTGGAGGAGAAATCAACCGGCGATGAATTTTTTTTTTTGTGACGAAGTGCGGAAACCAGGAACGGGAGAAGGGAGGATGAACCCTAACCCTAAAAATTGGCTCTGTATACCATGTTATGAATAGCACTTGTATTCATCAAAGAGGCCAAGGGCCCCAATATATAGAGGTACAGGTGAGGGAAGTATACACAGAACCCCTTAGGGAAAACAGAAAATACAGAAAGCCTCTAATCTATACACATATCTCTAACACTAATAAAGTTCTTTATTTACACCACCATTGATGTTTTATGACAACATTAAGGAATATTGATTATGATGTGCAACTTACTAGGACATATGTTATGCTTGGATAAGATTTGAAAGGGAGCATGGCACCTTAGATGATTATGACCTGGCTATGAAAAAGGTATGGTCATGAACTTTCAGTGTTTTCTCCTCCTTATTTGTTTCACGTGTTCATCTGCCTTTGGGTATGGTTTGGGTGCTGGTGGAGTTAAGCTTAATAAGTCATTGTAATTTTCTTAACAAAAGCTGTGAGCGCTTAACATTACCCTTGAAGATGCGAGGTATCAGTTTAGACGTTGGACATTGCGCTGTCCCAAATTGTCAATTTTCCCCTGTTGTTGGTTGACAATCTCTAGCATGTATGACGATGTATTATTAATGAAAGGAGCTTTTGGCTTCTTATATATTTACATTAAAAGTGGACGTTTCTTTGGGGTAAAAAGTTTAAACTGTCTTAGACTTAGTGCACCATGGATGTTCCTTCAACATTGTACATCATATATATATGTAAGTGAAGTGAGTTGATATCCCTTTAGTTAGTCGTATACACAAGAATCACTTGTTTGGTGCACACTTGATCAGTTTTTACTAATTCCTAGAGAGCAGGTCGTAATATTTGCTATATTCCTTGATTAGTCATCCACAATTAAAAGAAGGGTACAAGGTTCTGAAGACCCATGGCACCTTCTGCATAAAGTTTAGTTACATCTAAGGGTTGTCCTATCATTTGGATATTGCTGCATGCTAATCCCCTGTACCCTCTGTCAATGTGTTCATGTGTTTATTTATTAAATTTTACAAGGGGTCACCACTTTTTGCTCAACTTGTTCATAGTATTTTTTAACTTCACGGTTGAGTTCCATTTGCTTATTAGCTTCTTATTTGACCAGGTCACTCCTCGGTTGAAGGAGCTTTCGATTTTTAAGGCCCAACAGGAGGCTAAACTTGAGCCTTCCTCAGCCCCGACAGACCCCTCTAATGCAAATGATTCCTCTCATAAAAGAAAAACAAGTAAAATGGCAAACAAGCAGGAGCCCCCTCCAAAAAGAAGGAGAGAAAATGCACCTAAAAGCACTGTGCCATCAGACAACCAAGGATCAAAGGCACAAACCGGGAATGTTGGTGCTGTAGAAGTTGGAGAAGCCAGCGGGAAGAAGGCCAATGAGTCTACAGATGTGAAAATAGATAGTGACACCCGAGCAGGGAATGCAAGAAATGAATCAAAACCTTATTTCTATGATGACAAATGCACTGCATATATGTCCAATATAGACTTAACAGTATGTAATTTTCCATTTCTGAGATGTGAATAGCCTCTGAACTGCTGTAAACTAACTTGTTATTTTCTCTCTAAGGCAAAGGAGGAGCAAATTCGACAGTTCTTTTCTGATATTGGTGGTGTGACAGGAATAAGGTTGCTAAGGGACAAGTTCACCAAAAGATCAAGGGTATGTATGTTTTAGCTTATCATGCTGAATTGTATACTCGTTTGTTTATTTAACATATGGAAAGCAATTTTATACTTAAAATATGCATGTAGATTTTTTATCTAATTCCATGTGAAGCAACTTTATACTTAAAATATGCAAGTAGTTTTTTTTTTTAATCTAATTCTATGTGAACCATCTTTATACTTGAATTGGATGCAAGTAGAATTTATGCTCCCTGATATTTTTTTTCTGGATAGCTGAGGGGTACAGATTTGAGCGTATCTGCATAGGATAGGCCTGTTCTGAGACAAAGAATGTTTGAAAAGAGCTAGATGCTAGGTAGGCAGCAGGGTAATGCTTGCTCTAACACACCACCCCGCCCCACCCCCCCCCCCCCCCACAAATGTGTCGCCTCCCACTCCATCGGGACACTAAATGCCTCTGCCTCCACTGCACCTGATCTGTGGAAACTGTTTGATCCTTTTTCCTCATGCTCCTCCCTGCCTTTCCTAGTCTAGTACGCCCTTCTTAGCCACTATATGGCATTGAACACCTTATGAAACCCTGAGCGTAGACATGGTCGCTGAGAAACACAATGTTACAGGAGTCTCACTGCGCACTAAGTTCTATGTTTATCCATTCTTGATATGTTCCCAAATGTTGGCACAGAGGCGCGAATTGTTTCTTTTGAATGATCCTTACCTGTGCTTAGTATATTTTAGAATTGAAATGTGACAACAATGGTATCACCTTCCTGTGTTCTCTATTATGATCTTTGCTTCATTTTAAGTAGTAGTAACTATCTTAGTTTAGAAGGATTATTAAAACATCGTAATGCATTTTCGTTTTTTCGAATGATTTTGCAGGGTTTGGCCTATGTGGACTTCTCAGACAAGGAGCACCTTGAAGCAGCCATTAAGAAAAACAAACATAAGTTGCTTGGAAAGAGAGTAAGTATTGCTCGCTCAGATCCAAGCAGGAGTAAGAAAAGCCGTGAAGGAGGCCCTTTCTCCAGAGGCAGCCAGGGTATATATTTTTACAAATTCAAGAACTTTAATGTTTACCAATCTGTAATCTACATCTACATAATGAGATCCCACCCATTCTTAGTTTTATAACATATTCCTTGGTCCAGATAAGTTCCCCCAGAGTGGTAATAGTGGCGCAAATGCGGGGGGATCAAGTGGTGCGGAGAAGGAAATGCAAAGAGGTGACACAAAGATCATAGGGAAGAACACCTTTGCTGCACCGCGAGCTGTGGTTAAACCTCTCGGATGGACACAAAAGGATGAGAAATCAGATAGGGGCGCAGAAGAGCTAAAATCAAATGAAGAGTTCAGAAATCTGTTGCTTAAGAAGTGATGTTGAAGTTAGGTTAGTTTTTTGGTACTTGGATGATATTCATCGAGCTACAATGACTGCTTTGGTCTTGTTGACCCAGCGTCTCTCTTCCTCCTGCATTGAACTGTTGTACAATTGTGGATAAAATTCTCGGTTCATTCGTTACCCCCACTTTAGGCCACTATTGGCTGTTACCTTTCAAAATAGACGCTGGATGTATGTTTTACTACATAAAAAATACAAGGTCTATATGTTTTGCATTCCATGTTACCTTTCAAGAATAAACTCATGCAGAACCATGTAGTATCTCATCTGCAATGTGTACTGTTTTGCATTCCATGTTACTTTTTGGGTATCTGGCCTGTATAGATTCGTGGTATGCTTATGTTTGACGCATTTGTTCTGCATTCAACTACGGATTCACAATCGTTTCTGAAGCGAATCGAGCATGAATCCAGTGAAAATTTTTGGTCGAGACTGAAATAAAAAGAGTCACAGTACAGCAGATAACCAAGCCTGTCAAACACATTCACATCACCAAGAAAATGAGGCTAAAAACCCACCAGGCATGCCAACTTTTATTAAGGCCCCAAGCAAAACATTGTCTCTCTGACACTAAGCCTGGAGAAGAACACTTAACACCCTCTATTAAAAAAGCAGCAGCAATAGCAGCGGTTGAGAATCTTCTAGTTGGCGCTGCTGATGAGGGCCTGAGCGTCGGCGACGGTTGGCAGCGCCGGGATGGCACCCTTCTTGGTGGTGCAGATGGCGCCGCAGGCGTTGGAGAGCTTGAGCGCCGCGCGCAGCTTCTCCTCGTTGGTGAAGATGGAGTCATCCTTGGCCACATTGACGAGGAGGGAGCCGACGAAGGCGTCACCGGCGCCGGTGGTGTCGATGGTGTTCACCATGTACCCCGGAACGCTGCCCTTGAAGTCCTGCATTATTTGTCTCTCTCCGTCAGTGACAATCTACTATCTCGGAACGAAATAAATATATATAGAGGTGGCGTTTGGCATATGGAAAATGATGCATAGGAATGGGATTGGGATATAAAATGATTGATCTAAACCATTCATTCATACCTTGGTGAAGTATCGGCACCCATTCATCTATTTTCTATTCCCAAACCCACTTATCATTCTCCTCTCCCCAAACGTCACGGAGGGAAAAAAGAAAAAAGAAAAAAAAAAAGAAACGCAAACAAACGAACCTTGGTGAAGTATCGGCACCCTTTGTCTCCGTCAGTAACAATGAGGAGCTTGAGCCCATCAAACCACAGCGTGAGCACGTTCTTCTCATCGCTGGCATCCCCCTGGGTCAAGAACGCGACCTCATCGTCGCTGACCTTGATGAAATCCGCCTCCTTCCAAATACTCATGATCCCGTCCCTGGCCGCCTCCGGGGACGGCCAGAGCGGGAGGCGCACGTTGGGGTCGTAGGAGCAGAGGATCCCCGCCGCCTTGGCCGCGCGCATGGCGGCCAGGTGCGCGGACCGGCACGGCTCCGCGATGAGCGAGATGGAGCCGTAGTGGAAGACCTTGGCGCGCCGGATCAGGTCCAGGTTCAGCTCGGCGTCCGTGAGGAGCATGTCCGCCGACGGGTTGCGGTAGAACATGAACTCCCGCTCGCCGTTGGTTTTCAGCGTGACGAAGGCCAGCGCGGTGCGGGCGTGCGCGTCGAAGAGACAGCCCGACGCGTCCACGCCGTTCTGCTTCAGGATGTTCACCAGCATGTGCCCGAACTCGTCGTCGCCGAACTGCGGCCGTTGTTTTTTTTTTTTTTGGGTGGCGGCGGCGTTCAGAATGAAGAGTCAGCTCAATCACATTTTATTTTGCATCCAAAAAATAACAAATGCAGCGAAGCAATTATTCAGCGAGAAAATTTTAAAAATCTAAAAATATTATTTATCATCAGTGCAATTAATAAAAAATTCGGCCCATGACGATGGGCCCAATGCGCCGCTGAACGAACCGATGCACACGAAAGCATCTAGCCACACGTGATTCGAAGGGCCACTAAATTACCTGAGATCACCAACCAGGTTAACTTGTTTTTTTTTTAATTTCGTGGGAGAAAGAAAAGGCACATTTATATGTATAGTACGTTATCAGAATTTAAATAGCATCGACAAGAGTACAGTGATAATCCAGCAAGCAGATCCATCCGAAACTCGTGCTAGCAGTACGATGGATGGATGGGTCAACGCCCGGCCGGAGCGCGATCAGATCCAGAATTCCAGATCCGGCGGCGAGCCTTGTTGACGACAAGAACACGAGAGATCTCTCCCTCTCTCCCTCTCTCCTGCTGCGACATCGTGTAGAAGTAATAACGAACTTAACAGATAAGAACAGCGAGTGGACCTTGCCGACGAAGGCGGCTGACCCACCGAGCTTGGAGATGGCGCAGGCGACGTTGGCCGGCGCGCCGCCGGGCGCCTTGACGAACCCGCCGGACTCGGCGAGCGACACCCCGGCCACGTCGGGGACGAAGTCGATCAGCATCTCGCCGAAAGAGACGACCAAGTTGTTCGACGCCGCCATTGATCCGGTGGAGGAGAGCTAAAGATGCGGGGTTTGTTGATTGATTGATGCGGTGGTGGAGGCGGAGGAAGGTGCGCCCGCCGGGGGGTTTATAAAGCCGAGGAATTTCTCTCTTGGTTTCCACGTCGGATAACAATATTTCCGGACCTGGCGTGGGGCCCGCCTGTCGGTGGTAGTTGGTGTCCCGCCGGCCGGCGATCTCGCCTTCTCAGATCTAGCTCGTCAGCTGTGAGCTGGCCGGGCCGGGCGTCTTTGTTTGGGTTACAAGCAAAGCGCACGACGCCTGCTGGCGGCTAGTGGGTTGGACCCGATCCGTTAATCAATCAATACCCATCCATTTGCTGTCATCAAACCTAATTAATTAAATTAACATATCGTCGAAACCTAATTGAGTGAGATTATTCGATATTTACCCTTCACATAGGAGCGGTTCAGAGTTTAGATATATTTAGATGGACGTTAATGTTCGCTTGCCAAAACTTTTCTCACTCACACGCGCCAATGTCATTTTGAACAACATTTTATGAGACCCACATAATGTCGAATTTAGCTCATTCACGTACCAATGTCGTGTCATAGTTCGCTAGCTAAAACTTTTTTGCCCGCACGCGCTCATGCCAAATTTTGGATCATCAGTTTACCGGTGTTGTGTTGTGGTTCATTTTCTCACCAACACACGGTACAACTTAAGTGATGAAATTGTGTCACCAATGCATGGGCGCACGCGAGCAAGCCAACAAATAGCAACTTAGCTTCAGCTGTATCCAATTCAAACGTACCCCGAGAGAGTCTTATAGAATAAAATCACATCCTATTCGATTCGAATAACCTAAAAGGCTCATGTTGGCTTTACATAATTAAGTGAGTGAGATTATTCGATATTCGAGCTCCACATACCAAGCGGTTCAAGGTTTAGGTATGTTTGGATCGACGCCTATGTTCTCTTGCCAAAACTTTTCTTGCCCACACACGCCAATTTCGTTTTGAACATCATGTGATGTGACGCCCGCGTAATGGCAAATTTAGCTCGCTAGTGTACCAATGTGGTGTTCGTAGTTCGCTTGCTAAAACTTTTCTGCCCGCACGCGCTCATGCCGTTTTAAATAGCGTTTGGTGTGGCGCCTGTCGTAACGCTAAAATTTGGCTCGTCTGCTTACCAGTGCCGTGCCATAGTTTATTTCTTCACCAACGCACGGGTGCAACACAAGTGATAAAATTGTTCACCAATACGTGGGCTCACACAGGCAAGACAACAAATGGCAACTTAGCTTCAGCCGTATTCTTTCCAAACGTACCTTGAGACAGTCTTCTAGAATAGAATCAAGTTCTATTCGATCCAAAGCCGTCGACCTAGTCTAATCTTGAAAGGCTCATGTTGACTTCACATAATTGAGCGAGATTATTCGATATTCGAGCTCCACATACAAAGCGGTTCAGGGTTTAGGTACGTTTGAATTGACGCCCATATTCGCTTGCAGCCACTTTTCTCATCTGCACGCGTCGATGCCATTTTGAAAAGCATTTGGAGTGGCGCTCACATGACGCCAAAATTTAGCTCGCTGGCATACCAGTGAAGTGTAACATCCCTCATGTTCCGAATCACAAAATTCAAATTTGAACTAGAATTCAAATAATTGAAGTCAATAGAAATTCAAATTTGATGTGAATTTAAAAATTTTCAAAGAAAGCAAGCTCAAGAAAATTCAAAGTAATATCTGAAACAATTCTTATTTATCAATGATCACAAGGTTCAGAAAGTATATAAGGATTTTTGTAAAAATTTAAAACCAAAAATGTAAGTCCCCAAATTATTTTATTTCCTCAAAAATCAGCTATCTGCTTTTCTAATTTTATAGAATTAAACCCGCTGCGAATTTGAAGATGCTCCAAAAATAAAAGTTGTTCCTTGTAAAAAGTTCTTCAGATACACAAATTTTCAAATTCATCGGAACACGAGAAGTTGAGTTTTTGCTGCAAAAACAAAAGCTGTCCCTGGAATTCGGAAAAATATCAGAAAATTGAAAAAGCCGCGGACCCCACCTGTCTGCTGCACCTTCCTTCCTTCCCCAGCCGCTCGCAGACAGCGCGCCCCGCGCACGGCGCGCATGCACAAGCTCAGGGTCACCACCCCCCACCTGTCGCGCCCCTGCTCTACCTTTTCTCTCACTATCCCTCCGCTCTCTCACTCCTTCCCGGCACTCTCACTCTTCCTCTTTCGCTTGTGCGCGACTGGCAACGGCATGCCTCCGAGGAACGCCACTGCCGCCCATCTCTCTGCTCTCCTTCCTCCACGAGCTCGTGTGCCACTCCATCCCCGAGCTTCCTCCCCTCTCCTCCTTTCCTTCCCTGCACCGAGTTCGCTGGATTTTCTAGTTTTCCCAAAAACCCGAGCTTCGGTACAGCCGGCCGCTCTTCGTGAAATCTGACATGCTCCCGCTGGTTTCTTCCCGTTTCCTCTCGGATCCTTCTTCCTTAGGACTTGGCGCACCTCCTATGTTGAAGCTTCAACTAATTTCGTGGTTTTCTGTAGAAAATTTAAAGCTCTTTCGCCGTAGTTCGTCGGAGCCGTAGGACCTCGCTGGTGACGAGGTAGCTACGGACATTTTCGACGCCATCTTCATCTGTGCCAGCCTTCTCCTCGGCACCGTGAAGATCTACGAAGAAACCGCTTCATGTTTCGTGCACCGGAGAGTCGTCACGACCTCGCCGCACTTTCCTCCGCGCTGTCGCACGCCGTCAACCTAGTTCCGGTGAGCTAGTGGCAACGACGACCTCCCCAGACACTTTCTCGTGCTGTGGTGGTCCTTTTCGGGCTAGCCCCTGGGCTCGCAACCCTTGGGTACGGCGTGCCGGCGAACCGGCCGTCGCCCCCTCCATGGCCGATGATCGAGCTCACCTCGGATCCGGTGTGGCTGAGCCCCGCGGCCCTTCCCTGTGGCTGAGCCCGCAAGCCGCCGCGTGGCGCGTGTGGGGTGGATTTTATTCAATTTCAGAAATTATTTATTATTGCTTAGAAATTCGATAAAACTTGTAAAATTCACAAGAAATTCATACTAGCTCGGAAAAATAGGAAACCAATTTTGTTAGACTTATAAATTCATAAAATATTTATTAAAAATAAAAATTAAATATTTTAATAATGATTAATTACAGAGATTGGTTAATGCATGTTTAACTCTTAATTAATTTTGTGTGCACTTTAAATTATTAAAAATTTGCTTAATTGTCCCTTAGGGTATTAAAGAACATAATAAAAAAAAATTTAGGCTAATTTTTTCGGTAACTATTTTATAATGAATTTATCTCTGTTTTCTATGTAATTAATTCATATTAATTAGAATATTTGCTAGTAATTAACCAAATTTGGTTCTAAATTTTATTTACTGAATCCTGACCTATTAAAATTGGTTAGAGTCCAGAAAATATTTTGAGTAGTATTAAATTAGTTTGTCTAACCAAATTAAGTGAATTGCTTTAGTAATTAACTATTTTTTTTTACTAATTTTGGTTATTTTACTTAAAGTAGTTAATTAAATGCTATTGATATTTTTACCTTACTATTTTAAATTGATTAACTAACTAGTAATAGAAAAAGTTACAAATAAAATTTGTTTTGCTGTTTGTTTTTGTCATGACATTGCATAGCATGCATATTTATATTGTCGTTGTTTCTTTGTTTAGTGAACAACATACTCGAGAGTGACGTGGATGTTTCAAAGGGTGAAGCACCTGTGGATAGTTTTACTAAGGAGACTTCAACATCGCAAGGCAAGCATCATATATGTTGACCTTTATTTTATATAAATTATGAAATGAATTAGTGTTTTATTATTGCTTTTGTCGGGCAATAGGATAAGTGTGGTTATGTGGGAATCTAAATATTACCTCCTCCTTGGAATCTTAGGTTTATAGATTGGATTGGTAGTTCTTAGATCCGGTGTGTCTTGCTTAGCCATGTCTAGACCGGTAAAAGTCGAATCGGTGGAAGGTCACCACCTTTTCGCGGGTATAGAATATTTATTCAACTTGTTACTCATATAGTTGGTCTAAACTTGAAGATGATGAATTAGAGACTAGACAGAGAAGTATAGGTTGGCAGCAGGAAAAGAGTTCTGCGTGCGGTAGCCCTGTCTGTGTTGGTTAAGGACCGGTCGTTGTTAATTGTTGGTTTAAGCACTTTTTGTTCATACCACATGTCGAATATAATGGTAAGACAAGCTGAATATCTCATTTGCATATCAACGTTTGGCCCATGACGGCATGTCTTGACTGATACGTACGAGTGACCGTTGGGCTCCCACAAGACACATGATCGGTCCTCCCTGATATGTCAATTATCCAACCGTTCAGAAATGAATGAGAGAAAGGTTGACATAAATACTCTCTTATGCGACGTCGCGAGTTGCATAAGCTGGATGGTCCTCAAATCGTGTGAGTACAATTGAACTCCTCTGTAGGGTGTATAATCGGTTCGAATCACCGTGGTCTCGGTTATGATCAAGCTTGATGTCCATTGATTTTTATCGTAGTTAACAACTTCACTTTTTTAATCAATGATGGTAAAGTTGTGAGATGTATTGGAGATGTATTGTTGACAAATCTCATATTACAATTTTGTATAATTATTTAATTGCTTGGGTTTAATAATTAGTTGCCCATGAGTCTTTACTTTATGCTTTGTTTTTAAATTAGTAATATCTACTGCTTTTTTGTAATTAAGCTTTATTGCATTATTATCTTTGCTAATGTCTCATTTATGATCCTTAGAGTCGAGATGTACGTCCCATGAGTAAGTCTTGCTGAGTACCTTCGTACTCACGTTTGCAATGTTGAAGTTTCGCAGGTGAGGATGATTTGGTTTTTGGCTATTTCTTTCCTGTCGATGTTGGCGAAGACGGTGGTGTTCTTTTTTTGTGTGACACTGGTGTTTGTGGGCTGAGCACACTGTCTTTCGGTTTGTTTCAAAATATTTTCTGCAGCGTAGTACTCTCTATCATATAAAACCTAAATGAAAATTTAGTACTTGTTTAATTATGTTTTAAGAAGTTTGAGAGCTAAAACTTCAACTCGGCTGCTTTCATTCTTGTTATATATATATATATATATATATATATATATATATATATGTGTGAGATCCTTATGTGATGTGTAGAACATTGAATACTGATATGTTATTGTTCTGGACAGTGTTTAGGAAGCATATCGAGAGACTATCGGGGTTGATTTCTCGTTAGTTGAATAGAGCTTGAGTTCCATTTAAATATCAAGCTAATTCGATTAATTGTAACTTAACTTTAACGGTTCCTCACATGACGTGCCGTAATTCATTTTCTCAACGACGCGTGAGGCACAACATAGGTGATGAAATCGTTTACCAATGCGTGGCTCCACACGGGCAAGCCAACATTTAATAGCTTAGCTTGAGTCGTATCCAAACATACCTTCTAAAATAGAATCACGTTCTATTTGATCCAGAGCCGTGGACCCAGTCCAATCCTGAAAGGCCGCACACTTAGTCTTGTTACTGGGCTCCAAAATTTGTAAGTGGGTACTGTACACACCGAGACATTCAGATTTTTGCTGGCAACAATGTGTTTCACAAATTTACTACTAAAGTCATAAATCATAGACTGTAGTGATCTCATGTGTCACTCACTCAGCTATGTAAATCATTCGCACACACCTGTCCAACCCTGAAAATACATAGTTCTGTTACTGGGCCGATGTTACCTTCATGGCGCACTCGGCACGACTAAATTTTCTCAGGCCTGCATCCCAATCACTTGGGCCTTTGTAATATATCTCGGCCCACGTGTTATCGAAGGAGGGTTGCCGAGCGTTGCGTTGCTATTTGAATGCGGACCGTTTCCCTGGTTGGGCCCGAATCTCTGGACTGGGTCCAATGTGTGGCCCAAAGAAACTTCACGATTTGTGGGTGGAGGCCCATTCCAGCCCGACACGGTCCAGTTACTACTCTCGTTTCTTCTTTCTTGCTAGCGAGAATCCTAGTACTGTAGACTGCAGCGCAGCAACCTCGCCGTCGAATCGAATCGGTTACTGTTAAGACGGCCGCGGCGGCGATGGGGATCGGCGAGCACTTCGAGGGCGTGAAGCAACACTGGGCGCGCAACTTTGCCTTCCTCGACTACTTCAAGAAGGTCTACGGCCGCGCCGAGCCGCTGCCCACCTGGTCCGACGCCGACGTCGAGGAGTTCATCGCCAACGACCCGGTATACGGCCCCCAGGTACCGTCCCCGACCCCCCGATCCGTGATCGTCTCTCCTGAATCTCCGCCCACCCCTCCCGGCTCTCGTCTGACTCTAGACGCCATTCGACTGCAGCTCAGGGCCCTGCGGGAGTCCAGGAAGTTCGCGCTCGCCGGGGCCCTCGTCGGCGCCGCGCACCTCGGAGGCGTCGCCTTCAAGTACTCCAAGGCGCCGCACGGTACGATGGATCGATGACGCTTTCTTTTTTCCCTTCACTCCTGCGTATTCGAGAAAAAAATGTTTTTTTTCTTCAAAACTATGGAATGGTGGATCGAGATGTGATTGCGACTGCCTGCAGGCGTTGTGTTGGCCACCGGGTTTGGGGCGCTCACGGGCGCCGTGGTCGGAGCCGAGCTGGCGGAGCACTGGTACCAGCTCTACAAGATGGACAAGCAGGGGGCCAACCTTAGGTTCATCTACTGGTGGGAGGACAAGGTTGCAGGTCCGTTCCGTTTTCTCTCCTTCTGATCCTCATCCTCCTATAGTTTTCAGCAGGTGTTCTGTTGAGTGCATGTTTACTTCAGTAAGTTGGAATTTGTGATTGTGCGCTGCTGATCTGAGTACTGTTCGAACTGGAAACGTTTAAATATGAGATGTGGTGTGTCGCTCTAGACCTCCTTTGGAATGCAGGAATTTTACATGAATCTCACATGAATCAGTTCAATTTCACAAGAAAACATAGGAAACGGGAAAAATTCCCGTGTTCCAAAGGAGGCCTAGTGTGGCCGTGTTTGCTGCATGACTGCTTCGTTACCCTTGCATATTTTTTAGCTTACATAACCATACGACTCTTGTCTTGTGAATTTTCAGTACACTGCTAGAGGCTCTGCAGTTTTTCAAGCTATGAATTTTGAAGTATAGAGCATAGTTGTCTCAGTTCGAGTGAGATGTTTGCGAGCACACTACTCAACGGAATCAAATGACTGCATGAATGGGTGTATTATGTTAGAAATTCAGGCTTGTATTACACTTCTAGGGCATTAGACATACTTAACAACTCCAGGAAAAAAATATGTTAGTTTAAAATGGTCCTGCTTGCTAACAGCTTGTTTACAGAAGGCTTCCTCCATAACAGTTCTGCCTTTTCTCTCAAAAGAATCCTTGTTTGCCTAACCTTTCTTCCTTTGTTTTGCTTCTTTGAACAGGCCAGAAGAGCTGAAGCCTATTTGACGTCTATTTGAGCATACCGAACAATGGTGTCTCTTGATTCGTAGTTTTTTTTTTGTCCCTAGCTTTTTCAATAAGGTGTATATTGGTTGTGGAGACCAATGGGACAAAGTTATTTACACACACTACCGTGGGTGGTATCTGTCCTTAGCACTGTTCATGCTTGCTCTGGTGTAAGCAGCAAACCAGATCTTTTAATATATGTTTTCTCAAATGACTACTTTGCTGCAATGCTGCTTGTGAAATTAGGCAGTCCCAAGTAAAAACAAAGGCTGCGCTGTGCATTGCGCACCATTTCCTCTCATCAGCTTTCCTACACTGTTTGCATATGAAGTGACTTGTTCTTGGCCTCGTAAGGCCTGGCCTGAAGTGACTTAATAAGTGACAATGGTACCTATGCTTATGTGGATGGTAGGAAGTACACTAGTGTCACATCCCAAATCTCAAGTTAAGAAAAAGAGGGTTTTAAAATTTTTTTTTTCCTTTCCTTACAACCTAGTTAGGCCATTTTTTTTTTACAATTTCCCTTTAAAAGGAACTAAGAAAATTAGAAAGTAGCTATCTAGATGTCACAATTTTGGTTTTTGGAGTTTGAATTTTTCCCAAAGATCTTAGTCCTAAATTCAATCTACAATGCATCTAAAATGCATCTAAAATTAAGGAGGGAAAATCAGAATTTGCCTAGTGGGCCGGGATCCACTCCAGCCGGCCCACCTTTCTTTTTCTCCTCGGCCCAGCCCACTTCTCCGTTGCCTGTCGTCTTCCTCCTCGGCACAGAATGCCGCGCGCGCAGGCCGGCAGGGAGGGCTGGCTCCACCCGGCCGCGCTGGCGTCTCCACGCTGAGGAAAGCAACACCGACGTTGCTCGTTGCCGTCAACCTAACCCCGCCGCGCTGCGCACATGAGGGTGACGGCGTTGACGCCCGGGAGAAGCGGTGGCCTTTATCGCGACGCAGTGAAGTCTGAGCGCCCCTGCCGACTCACCGGCCTGCCAAGGTGTGGCGCTGGCAGCCGCAGATCCTTGTCACCGAGGCGACGACGCCACGCAGCTGCTTAACGCTCGAGGAACACGCCAAAAATCGCCGCTCCACCGCACCTTTGCTGAAATACGCTACCGAGCGCCGTCCGGCTACAAAAGAAGCCCAACGTCACGCCGCGTGTCCCCCTTCGCTCCACCACATCCCAGAGCTCGTCCACGACCTCGCCCTCGCTGGAATTGCCCTCCGCCACCGTCAATTTTGCGTTTTCTCCAAATTCGGCCGCCGCCACCCTTCTCCGGTGAGCACCACCTTCCCGGCCGTCGTCTTCCAATTCCTCGCACTGGTAGCACCCCAAGCTCCTTAGGAAACTAACCGAGCACGAGAGAGGGGTAGCCGTAGCGCCGTTTGGCCAGTCCACGTGAGCCTCCGCTGCACGCTGTGCCATCACGTCGCCGGCCGTCGTACCGTGGTGTTTCGACGAAGTCATATGCGTCACAACCGTCGTGAAGTTGCGGTGAAGCTTTTCGGACGGGTGCTGCGCGGCCTCTTGCTCTGCAGCACCGGGAACGCGAGGTGTGCTCGGTTGTGCCGGAGCACGCCCAGGAACGCCGGAGCGCGTCCAGAACGCGTCCGGAGCGCGCACTGGCACGCCGCGTTCTCGTTGCGGCAATACCCAAATGCTAGCGTCAACCACACCATTGCGTAGAGCTTGACACAAGGGTTCCAGAACACTAGTTGTTGCCTCAAGATTCGTGATTAGGTTACCGGGAACGCGAACCAAAGTCGAGAGCACGCCCGGTGTCGTCGGGAGCGTAACCAACCCGTGAACCCCGGACTTTTCCGAAAACCATGAATTTCCCGTGATCTCCGAATTTCCCGTGAACCCCGAACTTTCCAAAAACCCCGAACTTTCCGTGA